>JAJAGP010001571.1:0-72986 GCA_025084515.1 Ancistrus triradiatus | reverse complement strand
CCCCATAGAAAATGTGTGGAGGGAGTTGAAATCCATGTTGCCCAGCGACAGCCCCAAAACATCACTGCTCTAGAGGGGATCTACATGGAGGAATGGGCCAAAATACCAGCTACAGTGTGTGCCAACCTGGTGAAGACTTGCAGGAAACGTTTGACCTCTGTCATTGCCAACAAAGGTTGTTATAAAGTATTGAGTTGAACTTTTGTTATTGACCAAATACTTATTTTTCACCATGATTTACAACTAAATTCTTTAAAAATCCTACAATGTGATTTCCTGGATTTATTTCTCATTTTGTCTCTCATAGTTGAAGTGTACCTATGATGAAAATTACAGACCTCTCTCATCTTTCTAAGTAGGAGAACTTGCACAATCTGTGGCTGACCAAATACTTTTTTGCCCCACTGTATGTAGAGAAACAGATGGACTACAGTCTGTAATTGTAGAACTACAGTTTGTTTCTTTATGGTAAGTGGAACTGATAAAATGTACAGTACATGTAGAAACATGGAGGCATACCTAATAAAGTGTATGTACTACTGTTAGAGTTAAAATCCCAGTCATTTTAACAGCCATATATAGCATAACAACTAGGACTGGGCAATATGACGCCGTTTTATCGTATCATGATAGACTATATGCCTTGTTGAGCATATCGAGGATATCGTCAGTCCTTAAAGGACACTGACCAGCTGCGTGTTTCGTTATAAAGAGTGTGATTAGTCCTGCTTAATTGGATGAAGTGCAGCATGTTTTGAATAGAAATCGCTTTACTAAGTATGGGATGATATTTGAGTAGTAGTTTGTCACTGCTGATGCATTTTGTCTGCATGTATCATGAGAAATATCGTGAAAATGTCTTTAATTATCACGATACAATATTTTTACCATCTCGCCCACCCATAATAACAACCACTCTTTAGTTTCACCAAGTAGCATGTCTGTCTTGTGGAATGTGATTAAGCTGATATGTCGGGCTTGAAAATAGCTTTAACACAGAAATATTTGGAAAGCATTTTTGAAATGGGAGAATGTGACTTGCACTGTAACAAGTTTGACCCAAATACCAAATCTCCAAAATCCATTAGCGTGAGGCATCCAAGAGAGGTTAACCATTTAAAATGCTTTCGAGTTCGTTGGTTGTGTAATAGATTAGTTCAGTAATTCCCTGGTTTGTTTCAGCTCTAAACATGTGTGGTAATCTTTCCGAAATCTGCCAAGTGTGTGTTTGTGTGTATACATATCGGTGCCAAATCAATAGGTGTTGATTTTGTTTTGCAGGAATGCCTGCGGCAGCTCCCGGCTCTTGAGCGCTGCTTCAGATCTCTGAGAGTAACCACTTTTTGATGGAATCTAAGAGGAAGGAGCTCCAGCACATACAGTTCATAATAAGGTAGGCAGAGCAGTGGTAGCTGTAGGTGGTTCTGACGGTTGGTTCAGGCCAGTGTGCTGGCGGAATAGTCACTGGCTTAGGCTCAGACAAAGAAGGATGAACACATTGTTCAGCACTTAAAGGAGCAGCAGGAAGCCTTTTCTCGCTTTGCATATCTGTAGGATTAATTCTAGTCAGATGGTCGAGAGCATGCACCACATTTGAGCTGGAATTGTTCAAAGGAAAAGGCATTTTTCCAATTCACTGAGTCGCTTAAGTAGCTTAATGTACATTCTTGAAGTGCTGAAAGAAAAAAAAGAAGTGCTAAACTCCAACAATAGCTGCCTTGTTTATATGCTAACTGCTGGTCATGGTGACGGTGCTGTTGGTCCGTTCCTTGCTTTACAAGTTGCCCCTCAGAAGCAAATCTAGCAGCTCGTTATAGATTGAAAAAGCTCCATAAACCTCTGTGACCTTGCGTTCAGAGGGTAAACTGAATACGCACGCGTGCTCTTCAGCGTTTCACGCTAGGTTGTGCACTGGAACGCAGGGTCTTTGAGTACCGCGCTGTCTCCTGAAAGAGCTTTTTCCGAGATATCAGCTGTCACTTCGGTGTGCTAGGCAGAGGGTAAAAAATGTGTTGCTGCTCGTCATGCTGGAGCTGGGAGCTTTGTAGCAGCGAGTCTAAAACACTTCTGCACCAGTAAGGAGAACAAGCGAAAGAATATCGGTGGCTAGGAGGAGAGGCTTTTGTTCATATTAGAAAATGCCTCAGGAGGAGGGAGCTACGCCTGTCCTGAGAACGTGCCGTTCATACTTTTCATGCTTCTTCTCTTCACGCACATACTCAAGAAGTTTTGTTCACTGAACTTGGGACAGAATTCCCTCTTTATGCTTTTGGCAGCCTCATTGTTGGTCCTGTTACCCTTCCCCGATTGACCACGCCAGTGTTTTTCTCCCTGACAGAATAACCTCCTAATTTTCGCACAACTAGTCCTCTCTGCAGGCCTCTGACAAGTTTATTGGCGGCAGAGTGGTGCAAGTGTTTAGCCTAATCACCTCACAGCTCCAGAGGTCCCTGGTCCTATCCTGACTCTGCCTGTGTGGAGTTGACATGTTCTCCCAGTGTCCTCGTGGGTTTACTCCGGGTACTCCGGTTTCCTCCCACATTTTAGAGACTTGCCTAAGGTTAGTCGGTCACTAAATCGGTGCCTGGCTAACTAGTACTGACTAGATTTTTGACTACTGCTACTCATTGTAGGTCTTCTAGTGTGAATCCAGGAGACAGATCCCAAACTCCAGTCAGAGACATTCCCTAGTCTACACATGGTGGTCTCCGCATTATTTAATTGGGTTTAATGAGAAGATGACCCCACCTAGTGCATTTACATGTACCTAATCTGCTAACTGCAGGAAATAAGGTTTTGTCAGTCATCCTATCAATGAGGTTAATAACTGAGGCAGTAACTGGATCTCACAGCAGGATGTGACGTGAACTTCAAAAATAATAACTAAAGAATGAAATTCATAATGTTTTCGTGCAAATACTGCATTTCAGAGTCTCCCCAAAAGTGCTTCGCGGATTCTGCATTTAATTCCAGGGTTGCCAGGTTCTGCATGTGAAACAAGCAACCATGTCTGTGGAAACAAGCCCAAAAGAGCCTCTTAGAATAAGCTGACCTGGAAACTAGGGGTGGGCAATATGATGATATTTTATAACTCAATGGGAAGTTAAAGCTGTTAATGATGCATCACTGGTCATCATTGCTCTCTTTACCAACCTCTTATTCTTATCCTATGGTGAGATATTGCAGACGAAGATGAATTATAAACTTGAATGAATAATTCAAAACGATCGGTAGAATTTGAATTATTAATGGGTAAGGGAGGCATCTCTTAGCAGCCGTCTGCTCTGGGGGGGTCTGGCTTGCATCACAGTGTGATGTGCATCTCATCCTTCTATCAGAAATCGGTTTAAAGGAGTGCTCCGGAGTGAACATTCAGGTCTGGGCACTCAATTATGAAACTCTTTGGCAGACCGCAGATTAGCTTAAATCGGCTTTATGGTCTTAGTGCTTTAGTCCTTATAAAGCGTCCATTGATCCGTCCTTACACATAAATATGTGGCTACGTTAACACTGCAGGTAAGAGTGGCTGACGCTCAAGGCACAGTTACTGATTGAGAGCAAAATAATTTCATTCCTTACAAATCGGACCACAGAAGGAATGTTGCTAGTCACAGATGAGAATCCAGCACGTCTCCACCTTTTTGGTTAATGCTGGCAGTGTGACTGTCAGTGTACAATATTTTTTCGTAGGACACTCTGGAGGGAAGTGTATAAATAATTCATGCACTTGGGAAGCTTTATACAGTCGCAGAGTAAGTACGACATGATCGTGATTATCCCTTACACGTCACTCGATTAGCTAGTAAGCTAGAGCAGGGCTCTGCAGTGCACATGTTTTACTTCTTCTTCTTCTTCTTCTTCTTTCGGCTTCTCCCTTTATCAGGGGTCACCACAGCGAGTTAAACGTTTCCACCTCACCCTGTCCTCCACGTCCTCCACTCTCACCCCAACTCCCTGCATATCTTCATTTACCACAACCAAATAACTCCTCTTTGGTCTTCCTCTCCGTCTCTTGCCTGGCAGCTCCATCTCCAACATCCTCCTACCAATATATCCACTATCCCTCCTCTGCACATGTCCAAACCATCTCAGTCTTCCCTCTCGAATTTTGTCTCCCAATTTTCCAACCTGTGCTGTCCCTCTGATGATCTCATTCCTAATCCTAATCATTCCTAATCCACCCTAGACACCTCCTAAAGAGAACCTCAACATCTTAAGTTCTGCCACCTCCAGCTCTGGCTTCTGTCTCTTTTGTCCAGTGCAAACGCCCCCTCGCAGCTCTGCTTCCTGTCTCTTTGTCCCATGCACGTGTTTTTACTCCTTTCCTTTTAAGAGAAGTGCCAAATCTAATTTTTTTCGAACGGAGCACTTGCAAAAAGTGGGATTTTGATCTGAGAATACCCACTGCACTGCTTTTCCCAGAGTAATTCATAGGGTCTGTCTTGTCCTTGATATCTAGGTGTGCCCTTGCTGCCTACTTCCTATATATCCGGAGTTCGTGCATGTTGATGAGAGTGGAGTCTACTGAGTGGCATCCACACACCATCACCGATTTTTCACAACGCCCTTGCTGCACGCAGCAATTGTATACACGTATGCTCGCCATTTCCGATCACGTCCATTCCGAATCACCAACGTCCTGTTGCTTTAAAACAGCCAAGTTCGTTTAAAGATTTGTAATAAATGATAGTAGGAAATAAATAAAAATCTGTCGTTTAAACACTCCGGACTTTTGCGGCTGTACAGTGCTGCCTGACTTGTCAAGCAAAACAACTTTTTTCTTACTGAAAAAATAAAACAAACTCGTTTAAACAGAAAACATTATACATTAGCTGCTCACCTCAGGTCCTTTCCACCCTTCCACAACATTTCGATTGGATTAAGGTCAGGAGGACTTTGACTTGGCCATTCCCAAAAACATTAACTTTATTCTTCTTTAACCATTCTTTGGTAGAACGGCTTGTGTGTGCTTCAGGGTCGTTGTCTTGCTGCATGAACCACCTTCTCTTGAGATTATTCAGTTTCATGGAACAGGATGTCCCTCACATTTTCCTTTAGAATTCTCTGATATAAATAATTCAGAATTCGTGTTGTTCCATCAATGATGGCAAGCCGTCCTGGTCCAGATGCAGCAAAACAGGCCAAAAACCATGATACTACCACCACCATGTTTCACAGATGGGATAAGAGTTCTTATGCTGGAATGCAGCGTTTTATCCTTTCCTCTCCTTTCTCCAAACATAAAACTGTTCTATTTTGGTGTCTCATTCCGTTCACAAAACATTTCTTCCATTGCCTTCTGGCTTGTCCATGTGATCTTTAAGCAAACTGCAGATGAGCAGCAAAATGTTCTTTTTGGAGATCATGGCTTTCTGCTGGCTTACCACCCCAACAACCCTAATGCCCTGTTCAGTGTTCTTCTGATGGTGACCAGAAGAACTGTTTTTTTTGAATGGTGTTTCATGAACATTAACATTAGCCAATGTGAGGAGAAGCCTTTCCGTTAGTTGGTTAAATGTTACACCCTGGGTTCCTTTGTGACCTCGCCAACTATTACATGCCTTGCTCTTGGAGTGATCTTTGTTTGGTGGACCACTCCTGGGTCAGGAATACCAATGGCCTTGATTTCCTCCATTTGTACACAATCTGTCTGACTGTGGATTGGTGGAGTCCAAACTCTTTAGAGATGGTTTTATAACCTTTTCCAGCCTGATGAGCATCAACACTTAACTCTTTTTGTGAGGTCCCTCAGAAAATCTCCTCTGTTCGTATAAGCCATTATGCATTTCTACAAACATGTGGTTGTGAAGAGCGGACCTTTGATAGAAAAAAAAAAAATCCCTGTTCTTTAAAAATAAAACAGGTGCCCACTTCACAAACCTGATTGTCATCCCATTGATTGAAAACATCTGACTCTAATTTCAGCACCTTCAAAGGTAGCTGCTAAAATGCTAGAGAGTTCACATACTTTTGCCACTCACTAATATGTAATAATTTGGATCATTTTCCTCAATAAATATTAATGACCAATGTATAATATTGTCTAATTTTTTTTTAACTGGGTTCTCTTTATCTGCTTTAAGAGGACTTTGGTGTGAAAATCTGATGATGTTTTTAGCTCATATTTATGCAGCAACATAGAAAATTTTAAAGGGGTACACAAACTTTTAAATTAACATTGCACTTGTTTGTTTCTGTTTCTCAGCTATTAAATATGTACATCATAATGTAAATTCCTTTTTTTGTTTTTGTTTTTTCCCCCCTCCACATTAGTACTTTGACATGTCTCATACAGAAGGGCTTACATTTCACCCATGTTAGTATTAATATTAGCTTCTGTGTACGTTTGATTTGTTTCTCATTTGTTTATGCTGTTCTTCCAAAAAGAAGCCTTTAGGAAAGATTTAGATTTTGTTTAACAGCATAAACATCCATCCATCCATCTAAGCATTTAGCAGGCCCTTATTCTGAGCGACTTACACCTGATTCAGTCTTAGCTATTACAACTGGTCCAGTCCGAGCAATTGTGGGTCTTGCTGAGTGACCCAACAGTGGCAGCTTGGCAGAGTTGGGATTTCTGGTCCTTCTGGTCCATAGTCCAGTACTGCTACGCTACCAGAGGCCCACCATCGGTGATCCCAGGGTGTGAGATATAGATAGATAGAGATATATATAGATATATATATATGACTAGTCTTGATGTAACCTTGCGTGTGTCGCTGAATAAACCAAATAAACAAACAAACAACCATTGTCGGTTAGGAGGCTTTACGAAGACAACACAGGAAGTAAGGGCACTCACTAGGTAATGAGACAGACCCGATGAACACACTGTAAAGTGCTAGCGCATTCAGATCAAGCTCTCGCTTCGTTCTAGTGCTCCTAAGTAAATATTCCATTCACATTTCTTTAAAAAGAAGACGCAAATGCAAAGAAAACACTCGCACTGTTGAGCCCAGTTTCCACAAAGCCGACCTGTTTGCTGCATTTACAAAGACCGTCTTGCTCCACACTAATAATTATTGGGGCTCCCCATCCCTAATAATTATTCCTACGAGTCCTGTGTTGTTTGCTTATTTATGTCCTGGCAGAATATTATTATTGATTTAATTATTACTCAGCTGGTCACACAAGCCAATCAGTGCTGCACGTGCAGAGGCGGTAGTTAAGAGCTTAAGAGCGACTTACAATTGGTACAGTCTTACAATCCAAGCAATTGTGGGTTAAGGGCCTTGCTCAAGGACCCAACAGTGGCAGCTTGGCAAAGGTGGGATTTGAACCCTGGACCTTCTGGTCCAGAGTCCAGTAACTTAACCACTAGGCTACCACAGCCCTTTTTGTAGGCTTGTAGGTTTTTTTTTTAAATTGCTCCTGTTCAGAGCCCTGGCTATAGTATCTTGATAGTAAAAGCAGATAATGACTGTCAGATTGTGTGTGGGGTCTCTAATGGATTTATTTGTAGTTCATGTAGTTGAATTATTAAATATTTTGAACAGACAGAGTATTGAACACGGCTGTTTTTGTAAATGATGGTTCACTGTTAAATGACTTGTGTAAATTGATCTTCAGCAGTATCTTTGTGCTGTTTGAGGCAATTTTATTGCAGCCATTGAGAAATATTTGCCACGTTGTTGTCAGGCCACAGCTGTATGTCTGTTCTCTCAAGCCTCATGTTGTTAGGATTTGTGTAAATACGTGGCACTCCTTTGATACTGTTCCCCTGGGTGTATTTAATGTTTGCAGACTCAACATTGGGTGTATGCTTAATTAAAAAAGAACACATGGCAGTAATGGGTAGTTCATTTGATTTTAATTTCTTTATAACGTAATAATTGAATTTAAATATAGCTGTGTCATTGTTTGCAAATGTTATGACCTTGAGCATTTGTTACCTAGCTAGATCAGCAAACATGTATGTCTGGTCAGTCAGACGATTAAATCCAAAAAGTAAAGAAATATTTGGCCACTATCAATGGTCTAGCTGAACTTGAGAACCTTATTTGATTTACTAATGTTGTTGTTATTATTAGTACAACGGCAAAACAGAAAAAGTTGGGGAAATGCATATAAAAATATGTCTCTTACATTTCCTTTGACTTTTATTTAATTGCAGGTGGTATGAAGCTGAGATATTTCATGTTTTCTCTGGTCAACTTTATTTCATTTCTTAATAAATGCATTTCCTGCATTATATTAGTAGAGAAAAGAAAGAAAATAACCTAAAAACCTCTGGAAATTAATTCTAGAGCTACGTTTAATGTTTAAAAAAATATATAAATAAGGCATGTTTAAACAGGTAGGTTTATAATGTGCGCATGAGAACATCTCTAGAGCTTGCATTTGTATTGTAATTTGGGATATGTGATGTAAACCATTGGAGTAAACCATTCCTCCAAAACAAGTGATGGCGTGGATGATCTGTGACTGGATAAAGCTACTGACGCGTGCATGTCTGTAGGTCTCTCTAGAAAAAGTACAAAGCAGACCTAACCATGCAGTCGAAACAAAATATTCTAGGTCATGCATGAGGTAATGCATAGGTTTGTTTTGAAGTGGAGCAAAGTCTGAAGCGAATGGAAATGATTCTGTGTTTCTATAACCTAGGCAACAATCATAAAAGATGCAGTGACTAGACTAGGAAAGACTAAGGTGCATGACTGTTGATGGCCTACAGTGGGGCAAAAAAGTATTTAGTCAGCCACTGATTGTGCAAGTTCTCCTAATTAGAAAGATGAGAGAGGTCTGTAATTTTCATCATAGGTACACTTCTACTATGAGAGAGACAATGAGGAAAAAAATCCAAGAAATCACAGTGTAGGATTTTTTTTTATGAATTTAATTGTAAATCATGGTGTAAAATAAATATTTGGTCACCCACAAACAAGCAAGATTTCTGGCTTTCACAGACCTGTAACAACTTCTTTAAGAAGTTCTTCTGTCCTCCACTCGTTACCTGTATTAATGGCACCTGTTTGACCTCGTTATCTGTATAAAACCGACACCTGTCCACAGCCTCAAACAGTCAGACTCCAAACTCAACCATGGCCAAGACCAAATAGCTGTCGAAGGACAGTAGGAAGAAAATTGTAGACCTGCACCAGGCTGGGAAGAGTGAATCTACAATAGGCAAGCAGGTTGGTGTGAATAAATCAACTGTGGGAGCAAATGTTAGAAAATGGAAGACATACAAGACAATGATAATCTCCCTCGATCTGGGGCTCTATGCAAGATCTCATCCCGTGGGGTCAAAATGATCATGAGAACATTGAGCAAAAATCCCAGAATTACATGGAGGGACCTGATGAATGACCTGCAGAGAGCTGGGACCAAAGTAACAAAGGCTGTCATCAGTAACACACTACGCCGAGAGGGACTCGGATCCTGCAGTGCCAGACGTGTCCCCCTGCTTAAGTCAGTACATGTCCAGGCTTGTCTGAAGTTTGGCAGAGAGCATATGGATGATCCAGAAGAGGTTTGGGAGAATGTCATGTATCAGATGAAACCAAAATAGAACTTTTTGGTAAAAACTCCACTCATCATGTTTGGAGGAAGAAGATTGCTGAGTTGCATCTCATGAACACCATACCTACTGTGAAGCATGTGGGTGGAAACATCATGCTTTGGGGCTGTTTTTCTGCAGAGGGGACAGGACGACTGATCCGTGTTAAGGGAAGAATGAACGGGGCCATGTATCGTGAGATTTTAAGCCAAAACCTCCTTCCATCAGTGAGAGCATTGAAGATGGATATGCTGGTCTTCCAGCATGACAATTATTCCAAACATCGCTCGGGCAATGGAGTGGCTCCGTAAAAAGCATTTCAAGGTCCTGGAGTGGCCTAGCCAGTCTCCAGACCTCAACCCCATAGAAAATGTGTGGAGGGAGTTGAAAGTTTGTGTTGCCCAGCGACAGCCCCAAAACATCACTGCTCTAGAGGAGATCTGCATGGAGGAATGGGCCAAAATACCAGCTACGGTGTGGGCAAACCTGGTGAAGACTTACAGGAAACGTTTGACCTCTGTCATTGCCAACAAAGGTTATGCTACAAAGTATTGAGTTGACCTTATGTTATTGACCAAATACTTATTTTCCACCATAACAATGTGATTTTCTGGATTTTTTTTTTCATTTTGTCGCTCATAGCTGAAGTGCACGTATGATGAAAATTACAGACCTCTCTCATCTTTCAAAGTAGGAAAACTTGCACAATCAGTGGCTGACTAAATACTTTTTTGTATTTGAAAAATGCAAATTAAATAAATATTGTATTATGCATTTACTTTAACATTTATTTAATTGCAGTATGACAGTATGAACCTGAGACATTTCATGTTTTGTCTGGTCAAATTCATTTCATTTCATATACTTCCATTCCTGCATTTCAGGCCTACAACACATTCCAAAAGAACAAAATCAAAGTATAACCACACTGTCCCAACATTTTTCTGGTTTGGAGGTGTAAATAGTGTTGCGTTTTTGTTGACAGAATAGATTCTGCCAACTTAATCAAAAATCACACTCAAGCAGAATTAAAGTTTCAGTGCAGGAACAGACAATTTTGTTGCATCTACTCATGACCACAGGCAATAAGGACAAATACATATTATAACAGTGATGCAGAGATGCCAGTGATTAACAGTTCTCGGGGTCTTTATATACTTTTCTGTACGTTAGGTCTAGACATTATGTCACGATTGTTCTCCAACTCCCAGAGAATCTCTTCCCCTACCCAGGTCTGTTATCTCTGACCTTGGGTTGTTTTTCTCCTGAAAGCTGCCCAATTCCCTTGCCAAAATTTAATTGTAACATCATGACTCTAACTTTAATATATACATTGTATTCAGCTCACCATGTTTTACCACATGTCCTAAGTTACGTAAGGAACTATGAAGATAAATGTACCCCAGTTTACAGTTCATAACATCCCCACGTACAAAGCCATTAATCACACACATTAATACAAGTTTTGGATCTGGGCATTCTCACAGCCTGGATGAGGATTGTCACTCATTTTCACTATGAAGCCACAGGTGCAAGAGTGGTCAGCACCCTTAGTAAGGCTGACACACTAAAATGTTTTCAATTTCTCATGGAAACAATCAGAGCACCTCTCAAATGGCTAGTCAAAACGTCTCACTAGCTAACAGCCTTACAATATGAATTTAGCACAGAATGAAATCTAATGCATAGGGGTCAATACATGAGATCAACACCTGTCAGAGAAGATCTGTACTTTCCGAGCTGGGAACAACATATAATAAACCATGGTTCAGATGAGAAATTATAAAGTAATGGTAGTTTTCACATCTGAGCTTGGAACCATCTTTTGATGGACAGGCGGCTCCTAGCACCCGGGTGGCTGCTAGGTGGATACCACAGGTGCTCGGACGAAAACACTTCCACGGCCAAAGAACATCCTGTACGTTCAACTTTTCCAAGCCCTGGGTGAGAAGCATCCACAAATTCTGCCTCGAAGAGACTTGGTCAAGCTCGTATCTCAGAGGGTGCGAGGTACAGAACGTGGTTTGATCAGAACTTTTAGGTAAGATGGCGCTGTTCCATTCTTGGCTTTGTAGGTGAGCGTCAAGGTTTTGTATCTGATGCGGGCAGCTACAGGGATGGGGGTGACATGAGAAAACTTGGGAAGATTGAAAACCAGACGAGCCGCTGCATTCTGAATCAGTTGCAGGGGTCTGATTGCACGCATTGGAAGACCAGCCAGAAGAGCACTGCAGTAATCTAGTTTTGTTATAACAAGAGACTGGACAAGCACTTTGGTGGCTTCTCTGGAAAGGAAGGGTCGGATTCTCCTGATATTGTAGAGAAGGTACCTGCATGACTGGGTCAGTTTGGAAATATGAGCAGAGAAGCTCAGTTGGTTATCAAAGATCACTCCAAGGTTTCTTGCACTCTCAGGTGTGATTGAGGAGTTCACCTGGGAGATGGCAAGATCTTGATAAGCAGATCCTTCTGCAGTTTGATAGTTTGACTGTGTTTGATAGGCGCTTCACTAACTTTAATTCCGGGGTTCCTTTAATTCAAAAACGCTAAAGTCAGTGGAGCAAGAGGCCAAATAAAGCCTTTAGAAATATGCAGACCTGGCAGCCTTGGAAGAACACTCGTGCACACGTGCAGACTGAAAACAACACAATTAAAAGCATGCACTGTCAGCTTTTAGCAACTAATAAAAGGACATATACACATAAAACAGATCACAGACGCACAAGAACCCAAAAATAAACTGATCGTTGAGCCGTTGGGACGGAGAAACAATCCTGGAGCAGCTGAGCATTAACTCTTTGTTTAACGCTCCTTATGCACATGGACTGAATGCTGAAGTAATGTTAGTCAAAGTGCTTTTCATGTGTGTGGATGTGTTTGTGCGGCTGACGGCGTCAAGTGACCGGAACAGAATCGGTTATACGAGTCAAGTCAAGTCAGATCTATTTATATAAGAGCTCTCTTTACAAAATGGAGCATTGTCAAAGCAACTTTACAAGTTTTAGATTATCTCCTAATAACTACTACGTCCATCCCCAAATGAGCAAGCCTAGGCGACAGTGGCAAGGAAAAACTCCCTCGTGTCTAGGAGAAACCTGTTGGGGTGACCAAGACTCAAAAGGGACCCAACCTTCCTTGGGGCGGCGTAGATTGATCAAGGTCTTGCGAGCAAATAAAGTCAGGATTCAAAAGTTCCGAATCAAATGTTGGAATTTGCACATCGGCATTAATGGCCGGGTATGATGGGCTGAGCTGATGACGCAATCCGCTTGAGTGGGAGCTCCAGCAGTGAACATCATGTGTGGGGCGGGAACTGCCAGAAACGCAGCTCAGAGAGAAACATAAAATGTAAATAGTTGACTGATTAAGAGCACAGTGTCTATTAACATCACGATGCCAAGTTTAGCATAAGACCCGGCAGCCTTTAAAGCTATAGCAGCAGGGGGTCTAAAGCTGAAATGGATAACTGGTAGTAAACTGCAGCCAAGAGGGATCACAGTGAGACATTGGCACCCCACGGCGGCAGAAGACAGCAACCCAACATCTCTGAATCACAATAAGACTCTTGGACTATGAACCTGCCCATGCTCTCTGCCCTTATTCTAAGGCAAGGATTGCATGATCCAAGAATCACTGAGGACCTACCTAGTTCAGCCAGACCTGGCCCACGCCCTGCTTACGGACAAGGCAGGCAAGGCAGACATGACATCCAGACTCTGGCCCCCAGTGACCCCAAGCCATGCATCCTGGTCTAAACTAGTCAAAAGCCCTGTGTAATAAAAGTAATGTCCTTTACCTAGACGTAAAACTTTGGATAGTGGGTCTGATCTCGAACGAAAGTGGGAAGTTTATTCCATAGTTGGGGGGCCATGTATGAGACCGATCACGCTGAGAACCGGCCGATTCCGGTCACCAGCTCTAGTCCTGACTGAAGCATCTGGGAGGGAAAAGTCATTTCTCATATTCTGAACGTTTTTAGTTCTGTTGACTCTTGATCATACGAATATTTCTGATTTATACTGTTTCTTTTTAAATTGGGGGAAAAAGCTGCCCATGTGTAGTGACAAGAATTACATAGAGGCTAATGCTCTACATGTGTATTTGATTGCAACACTTGATTGTTTGCTTGTATCGATGATAATCCTTTGAACAATGATCAGGACTGCCCTCTTAATACAAGATCCCAGAGCATCGTCCAGATTAAAGAAGCAGCAGGATTTTTTTAATCCTTTGTGTTTTTATTAAATGCTTTGGTTTACATGTAATGCAGACTCCCAGGTGTTCTGGAGCAGGGGCTGGAACATGTCTCTGAATACTAATGGAGCTGTCCTTTCGCTAAATTGATTGTTTGCTTTACTGGCTACCACTGCTGCTGACAGGTGAACACTGGCCTTGGAGCACTGATTTATGTTGTTTGTGGTCCCTTTTAAGTTATTTTGCAGTCTTATCTCTTTCTGTTTCATATCCCTGCGTGTGATATATGGGTAACCTGTATTTATAAAATGCATCCTTTCAGTTTTGGTGCTCTGATATCTGGTAGAGCGTGTGATTCTGTCCGGCCACCATTCAATCAGACAAATAACGTCAACAAAGACAAAGGTCAGCTCTCCGAGCAGCAGATTGGTGCATATTGTTCTCTTATTCAGACAGCTAGACCTGGATCTTTCTGTGGTGTCGTTCAGCTCTGCAGATTCATCACCCACTCACATGCTCGTCAAAGAACATCTTGACAGGGCCCAGGTGGCAGCAGTTCCTATGCTGCGTGATGGTTGCAAAGTTCAAGTCCTAGTGTGATGGGTCCTGCTGACAGAAACAGGAGAACTTGCATGCCATTTTCCTATTTTATCTCTGCATATTTCATTAGAGTAACAGTTGGAATCTATGAGAATACTTAGTTTGTAATCCACTGGCATGTGGGCAATGCAGGAGGAGATTAGTTATAATCCAAGATTAAATGTTAGACATAATGTTTTTGCAAGGGAAAAAAGTTGGTGCGCTCTTTGGATTTCCTGGATTTTTTTGCATTAATTTAAAATGTGGGCTGATTTTTATCTTGATCTTAATAAATACACAGATTCTGCCTGAATTAACAACAAACTAGCAGTTGAAGTACAGGCATGTGCCTTTTATCGTCCATCCAATCAGTGTTCATTCGCTTTAACAACCGAGGTCTTAAAAAGTGTAATCAATTATAATGGGAAATAAAAATCTCTCTTTTAACTCCAGATATTGCAGCCGTAAACAGCCAATCAATGCTGCAGATCCACGAGCATAGGCGGGAGTTTAATGGTGTCTTTTGTGTGTGCTTGTGTTTGAGTAAGTAACTACCTCACTGGGCGTTTGCTCTTTAACTCAGTGTTTAGATCATTTTTTTTGTGTGGAAGTTGTTTGTAACAAGCTGGAAATGGTGTTTGTAAGTGTATGTGCCTGTCCTATTGTAAGTAGTACTCCTTTGTTTGTCCCCTGTATATTCTCTCTAACCTATAACTATATAAACTGGTTCACATTCACTCGTTGAGGCTCTGTTTCATCTGGCTGATCTTCTGTGTTGTTTGTAATACTGTCTGTCAGTCCAGTTTTGGCTTCTATCAAACAAAAGTATCAGCTCCATCATACCATCCTCTTAAGTGTTACAGCTTACCCCTAGACAAGGTTCTAACAGTATGACTATCTTTTATAGTAATTGTGAATTTTCAGGAATGATAGAAGGTTTGATCGTTAAACAGCACGTATCTGTAGTAATGTTCTCAGTAATGGAATCATTTGACAATGCAGGCCAGAAAAGGATTGAATCTTTGTATTTTGGATCTGGTAGAGCTTCCTTTAGCTGTAGCCTTTTGTGTAGCTACAGATCACACTCGAGTTCCACTGGGCTTCACAGTTGGGATGACATTTTGTTAGTGGTGCATAGCATTTTCTACTGTGAGTTCTAGAGATTTCCAAAGGCATCTTTAACTTTCCCTGTGATCTTTGCAGGACACTCATGCAGGACAGTATCAAAAGTACTGGAGTTCTTGTGCTGCATTCACTCAAATTTTTATTCATGCAAACGAATAATGGAAATTGAATTAATCCGTTCCAGATCCCCAGAAAATCCACACTGTATAAGGCATTATATGCGTTAATTGAGTTGTATGGTACAGGTGCTCCCTGATTTATGATGGGGATATGTTCCGACAAATCCATCATAAGTTAAATGTAACATGAACTGAACTGGCTGGCTTGATGGGTTTCTTTTGTGGTACTGTGGTAGCCTAGCGGGTAAGGTACTGGACTATGGACCAGAAGGTCCAGGGTTCAAATCCCACCTCTGCCGAACTGACACTGTTGGGTCCTTGAGCAAGACCCTTAACCCACAACTGCTTGGATTGTAAGACTGTACCAATTGTAAGTCGCTCTGGATAAGGGCGTCTGCTAAATGCTGTAAATGTAAATGTTAGGATATACAGTCTACGCTATCGTCTATCCTGTATCCTGGTAACCACTTTCCATTAACCTACAGCTTGCCAAAATTATTAGCACAAGTTATTTTATAAACTCGTGTAATTTAGAGAGTAATGGATTGAAAGAAAAGCAAAACACTTACCTGTTGGTGAACTCAGGGCGCTAGCTGCTAATGCTAACTGTTCACATGAAGTTTCAGTTCAGTTTTCTTTCGGTGGCTGTCATTACTAACAAGTTTTACAAGACACAGCTCAGATCTTCACTGTGCAAGGGCTGTTGTAATCCGATAGTGACTTGTGAGTCCGAGTTTTTCAGTTTCAGCTGGAACTGTTCGCATGGCTCACTCCTACAATTTTAGCAAGAGTGCGCCGTCACCGAGCACACAACGCAAAGACACATTCCTTGCCAAAATCTCTTAGAACCAATTTGGACCGAAGTTCTAGCTGGTAAGAACCGAGGTACCACTGTACATCAGTGTTCTCATGAACAGACCTTTTCTGAATAGAAATGTGGTGATAATTTTGTAGGTCGATGAGCATCTGACTTTTGGTGAGCAGTCCATTAGAAACGAGGTTTACATAATGAGATGAAATCCATGCATCCACAAGAGTATAAATCAGCCTTAGGATTTATTGGAGAAAGTGGGAGGTTTGTGTGGGATCTTGCAGCTTAAGCTGCCTTCCCATCACGATATCAGCATGCTAGATGCCCTAAACCAGCTGACAGCACTCTGCCAGATGGTGTGTGTTCATGTGGAGCGTGGTTGTGAGAGAAGGAATGCCAGCCTGTGCTGACTACTGGCGTCTGTTTGCTCCTCTTGTCACTGGCCCCTCTGGTACCCTCGTAATTGATCGGCTTCATCTCAGTTCGACTGGCCTAGTTGTGCTGAGCTGCACCTAAGGGAGCGGGGCAAGTCATATGCTAGAACACAGCCTTCTTCACCTGTGAAGGTCTGCTCCGACTGGCCAAGTGCTGAGGAGCAATGGGACTCTGACCCACTTTAGGAGACAGAGAAGCGGTTTATCTTGTTTTGTGTCCATTTTTGGCTCCGTAAATGGAGCAAGCACCTGGTACTGATCTGTGCTCTCATTAAAACTTGCAAACTTTCCCAGTCTTTCAGTGTGGCACATTAGTGTTGGAGGGTTACTGCATTACAGAAATATTGAGTTAAGTCTTGGTTATTTATCTTTAAACACAATGAGCACATTGCTGTATAGAGAATTGTCTGCTTCTACACAGCTCCAGACCCCCCCCCCCTCCGGGTGCTCTGGTTTCCTCCCACATTCCAAAGAGATGCGTTATGTCAATTGGTCGTACTAATGTGCCCCAGTGTGAGTGTGTTTGACAAGTATCATTACAACCTTGCCAGTATCACGAATGCCGATGTGACATTAAATAAACAAACAAACGAAACATGAAATGACTACTACATAAAATCAGGTCTTGACAATCAAATCAGTGTTTACTGTCAGTAATCCAAGTACAGTTATGCGCTGCTGAATGACTGCATTGCGTTCTGCGAAACAGGACATTGGCCGACATGGACATTGACCAGACGTTACCATAGTAACGTAATGTTTTTGTGCTACTGTAATGTAAACAAAGGGTTTTCGCACAAGAAAGCTGCATGCAAACTGTATGTAATTTATGGGAGACTCCACTAAAACCATGAGTGGAATGCTAACATCTACACAGTATCCCCGTGTTGCCACCACATACTTCATTTGTGGAAATTCGCAATATATAGGAAATACAATAATGTACTTTTATGACACTGTCTAGAACGCTGTAACACTTAAGAGGACGGTCTGATGAAGCTGAGACGGTTTGACGGAAGACAAAAATGCGTTGGACAGTATTACGAACAACACTGTAGATTGGGGCTACCACGTGGGACCGTGGTGGCCTAGTAGTTAAGGTACCGGCCTCTGGACCAGAAGGTCCAGGGTTCAAATCCCACCTCTGCCAAGCTGCCACTGTTGGGTCCTTGAGCAAGGCCCTTAACCCACAATTGCTTGGATTGTAAGACTGTACCAATTGTAAGTCGCTCTGGATAAGGGCGTCTGCTAAATGCTGTAAATGTAAATGTAGGAGTATACAGTCTACGATATAGTCTATACTGTATCCTGTTAACACTTCCGTTAACCTACAGCTGGCCAAAATTATTAGCACAAAGCTTATTTTATAATTAAGTGTTAAAAAATCTCGTGTAATTTAGAGAGTAATGGATTGAAAGTAAAAGCAAAACACTTACACTATTGGTGAACTCAGGGCGCTAGCTGCTAATGCTAACTGTTCACCCTGAAAGTTTCAGTTCAGTTTTCCTTTCGGTTGGCTGTCATTACTAACAAGTTTAGGGCCCTAAGAATACAGTACTGTAGAAATAAAAATAAAGAAAAACACAAACACAGCTCAGATCTTCACTGTGCAAGGGCTGTTGTGAATCCGATTAGTGACTTGTGAGTCGTGAATCGTGAACCGAGTTTCAGCTGGAACGTGTCGCATGGCTCGACTCCTACAAGTTTTAGCAAGTGCGCCGTCAGCCGAGCAAACAACGCAAGACACATTTCTGGCCAAAATGCTTCTAGAACCGAATTTGTCATGTTCCGAGCTGGTCAAGAACCGAGGTACCACTGTATAGCAGTGTTCTCATGAACAGACCTTTTCTGAATAGAAACACATTAGTTGTATCAATTGTAAGTCGCTTTGGATAAGGGCGTCTGCTAAATGCTGTAAATGTAAATGTAGATCAACCAGATGAAACAGCGCCTCAATGGGGGGGTATTCCATCCACCAAGTTTTTGCAAATTTTGAAAATGCGCAAAGAAAATCCTGAATGGAAAATTTGAGAAAACACCCAAATATCCAAAATACAAGAGTTTTACGCTAGGACGAGGTGGAAAAGTTAGAATATCGCTAAAGCCGAAATGCGGAAAAAGGTGACGGATCAAGTCACATGATGTCATTCCACCTGATCAGACCAAAAACAAAACAAAATCAGTTTTGTTACATTTAGATCTGATTGTAATAGTCATCCTTACTGAATGTAAACGTTATCTGTAAATATTATAAGGTATCACATTACACGGATAAGTGAATGAATGAAGAGCTGGGACGCGTTAAAGGCGGCCGTGGCAACTGGCCGAACCAACAAGCACCCATTTCATCCTCGAACGCAGCTATACAAGGATTGCAAATGGCTGTAAGCATTATTTCGCTACAAAACTGAGTTCAATTCCTCCATTCTTGTTTGTTTCAGTGTCACCCCTAATCATCTTAGCCTGTCATATAAAGTTTCTTCGCATAACTCTAGTGGATGACGACTTAACTTGCTTTTTTTCTGCAGAAATTTCGTAAAATACGCATAACATTTGCGAAATGTTTGGATGGAAACCCGGCTAAAGTGTGAATGTGAACCAGTCGATGTAGTTGTGGGTTAGAATGAATATACAGGTAATGGGAGGAACAAACAAAGCAGTACTACTCGCAATAGGACAGGCACCATACACTTACAAACCGTGTACAGCTTGTTACGAATAAGTAGTGTAAAGTCGTCCACACACACGTGAGTAACTTAGACAAAATAGTCCATAAATACTTGAGCTGAGATGGAACTGACAGGTGACAGACTTCTGCTCTTAAAATCCAGTTCCCAGCTCTGCTCGTGGATCCACAGTGTTGATTGGCTGTTAAGTTGAACAGCTGTTTGAACACCTGGAGTTAAAAGCCAGATTTTTATTTCGTGTTGTAATTTATTATCATTTTGAAGCTGTTTCGTTAAAGTGAAAGGATGTTGATCAGATGGACGCACATGCCTGTACTTCACTACGGTTTCTTTGCTACATACAAATTAGCGGTGTCAGTACTATTTAAATTATGTAGCTTGTCATTAATTTACCTTTTAAAGCCAGAGCTAAAACGTCATGGCTAAGTTAATCTTGCTCTTTATCACAGTGAAGGGTCTTTGAGTTTGCACAATAAGATGCATTTATGGTGTGACCGTGGCTGTAGCTGTGATGTTCACTGCAAGTGCTCTCCTCTTTCTCTCAAACCCTGTCTGGTCCCAACTCAATCGTCTGATTTGCCGAGTACCCCCTGCTTTGCTCGTAACAGAGCAGTGCATTAGGTATTCTTGTCATGCTGCAGGCTTGACGGCCTTCAGATGCTCCCTGAGCGTCATCCTTCACCTGCAAGAGCCCCGAGCCATCAATAGCAAAACAGATCTCCTCTCATTTATTTAATGTCCCCATTCTGGTGCCTGGTGCTCTTCTGAAAGTTGGGCTTCACGTTGCAGCGCTCTTTCGGTGGGACCACTTGGTAGAGTTCAACTTCTGAGTCAGCCCACGACTCCTCGGTTATATGCTGCAGTAATTAGCTTTCACACCACCTTCCCTTGGAATCTATTCGAGAAACAAATGAGAGCTGGGAAACATGCTCTGATGATCAAATCAAAGTTGCCTTGCAGGGCTTTCTCCAGGAACCAGATAGAAAGCGAGAGGGTGGTAAAACTGTATAGCCCATGTGCACTGGTGAGCATCACTACACAAAGGCTAATTATTTGGGCATGATGACTCTCGTGCTTTTCCTGAATGCTATCAGAAATGCTCAGTCAATCAGAAAATGAGGTCTGACGATGTGTTGCACCACTACCTATGCAAGAGCAAGCTGAACAATGTTGCTTGTTTTTGCTAAAAAATAACATTGCAGTCTCAAACATGGTCACATTGATGACTTTATAATCACTATACACTCCTGAAAGAAAAAAAAATCCAATGTAAACAATTTTCTAAAACTAGAACAGTTTTGTGAGCGAACTTTGATCATTTGGCTTGGCAAAGCCAGCTAGAAGTGCTCAGTGGTTGCTAAGTAGTTTCTTGGCAGTTGCTATGTGGTTGCTAGGCTGTTAATAGCTGTGATGAGATGCCAGTACGTTTGACTAATTTGAGATGTTGAAAGTGATAGTACAGTGTAGGGGCGCGTGGTGTTGGGGGAAAAAAAAAATCTCTCGCTCCATAATTAGACAATACTTTGCATCTTTCAAAAACTTGTTTGTGAAAGTCTTGCATCATATTAGCTTACTCTTAGGATATTAATTAGTTATTTTTATTTTACTCATTGTACCGATGAGTCAATTAACGATTAATTTTCCACCGAAAACAATATAAATCATATCGATCGTCTCCTTTTACTATAACCATATATCACAATAATGCGGCACAAAACGAAACATAAACAGGGTTTCTATATTAATGTGCAAAACTGTAGTTCTAAAAATGACAACTCCATCAGGATCAAAATGAAAATAAAGACTTTAACATAAATCCCCAAATTACTATTAAACCCTTTTATATATTATTTAACAGTTGATAATATATAATAATAATATATTCTGTATTAATATTATGTTTCTGTATTACTTGCACCTGTATTTACACAACACATATATATTATACATATATTATATATATATATATAATATATATATATATTATATATATATATATATATATATATAATATATATATATAATACGCGCACACACACCACACACACACACACACACCGATCTATATAATATATATATATATATAGATATATATATATATATATATATTATATATATATAGATATATCATTATCGATATATAATAAATAATAATTATTACTAATTATAATAATCAGATGTAATAATCAGATGTAATTACATTTATTTATATATATTAGTATATCTTAGTGTGTATAATATTATTAAAATATTAAAATATCTAAAAATATAATATGTGGTGTTTATTTTTTATATATATATATATATATATATATATATATATATATCTATATACTCTCTCTCGAATTATTACTAATAATATATCTATAGTTAATTATATTTATAATTATATCATATATATATCTACCATAAGTTATATATATATATATATATATATGATTTATATATTATCTATATATATATTACTTAATAATTATAATCAAATTTAATACATTTATTTATAATGTTATATACATATACATAAGTGGTGGGTGTGTGTGTATGTATGTATGTGTGGTGTATATATATAGGTATATATATAGGTATATATAAGTGTGTATAATATATTAAAATATTATCTGTGGTGTTTATGGGATTCCGTACGCAAAGAAATGTGCTTAAAAAAAGAGCAGAAATAAAAGTCTCAAGTCTCTTGTCTCAAGGCAATTTTAGGTTATTTTCTAATTTATAAGGTCAACCCAAATTGAGCGAGCCTACGGCAACAGAGGCAAGGAAAAACTCCCTAAAATCCCTAAGGAAGAAACCTTGGGAGGACCAAGACTGAAAAAAGTACCCCGCCTCCATTGGTGGCTTAGATATTATGCAAGAATTAAACAACGTTATCTAATGAAAATGAAATATTATGGAGAGTATATCTCATCCAAACCAACATGCATTAAAGAAATAGAGTTAGTTCACATTCGAGCATATAGCAGTCAGACGACTTCATGGCTTTAGTAATACGTTTATTTAGCAGCTACAAGGACAAAGATCCAAAGGTTGAAAGGTCTTCCTACTCATGGTACAAACATGAACGGACTACACTTAATGGTGGTTTTGCCTTTCTGGTGGTCTATCTTCCAGAATAGCGCCTGTGTTTGCAGGTGCTCGTGCATCGCTCTAGTGCTGCTGTGATATGCCTTCGGAGCTTTGCACTGTTTACAAACCACCTTTCCGCTTTGTTCCAGTTTGAAGCGTTCCCATACTTTCAGCGCCTTGGGTCTTTGAAAACTTTTACAAAGCTCTTTACAAACTGCCTCTGACTCTCTGCTGTTGCTGCCATTTTTTAAGACTTTGCTGAATGGCACCAAGTAATGACTAGGACCAAAAAACATCTGATCATTTGTTATTTGTATGGAAGTGCTGTAGAAATCAAGGAGGAACGTTAATGAATAGTTTTTAAAAAATAATGCGTCATTTCAAAATACGTGTCAACATGTATGCAGTTTTTAAACACTGTTCACACCTTGTGCTCTCTTTTAGACACATCTGCTATATTGTTCCACCTTGAAGATGTGAAGTCAGAGACAGTAGCTCATATGTTATTGCACAGTTTGTGTTAGTCATCATCTAATCTTTCATCAGTGCTCACAGGATGCTAGTGGCTGGACATTTTTGGCTGGTGGACTATTTCCAGTCTGTCACTGAGGTGTTTAAAAACACCAGCAGCGCTGCTGTCTGATCCACTCATACCAGTGTAACACATACTAACACACCACCACCACATCTTGTCAGTGCCGAGTAGTGATAGACCGATTAATCAGTCTGCCGATATCTGTGCTGATGAGGCCGATATTCAAAACCAGTGGAGAAAATGCAGAAATACTTTGTTTCCTGCATTGATCTTGCAGCTCATAAACTGGAACTACTGAGTGACTATAAATAAAGAGATGCTGAGATTCAGTGAGGGAGGGGCCATTTCTGAGAAGATGAAAGCTTTGGGGGAATGAATGCAACTCTGGACAGAAATGCTTCTGCAATGTCACTACATTTATTTCTGTTCAGAGTAGCATTCATTTTTCTCCAAGATCTTGTATTGATGATGGTAGATCATTCTCCAGCGCATCCCAAAGATATTCAGTGTTCCATTACAACATAATGAGAATTTAAATAGCAGGGTTCAATCACTGGTGTACAGCACAACCGTATGGGTATGCACACAGGTGCACACAGCTCTTCTGTGGCCAGGATTTTACCCATGACTTTACCATCTGCCATAACTGGCATGCCATTTTACAAAAACGGCAGGCATTGGCATGTGCCAGTGGAGTTAAGCAGGGTGCTGCTCTGTGAACTAAAGGTGAACTAGAGGATAAAGGTAACGGTCCTACCTTGCTTATAAACTCTGAACTTCGTTAGAACTTTGTGTTGTGTGTGTCTTCACCCACTCATCCTCCTACCTCCATTTACTTTTATAGCTGCACTGCTTATCTTCCCATGTCAAAGCAGAGATGAAAGTACAGTGGGCTCGCTCAGTTTCTAAAGGCAAAGCTCATCAAAAACTTTCTGGCACCTTGGGCTGCTCTGGGTTGGGAGATTTGCGCTGAATGCTTCTTCTCAGAATGGATTAATGGTTCAGGTAGGCATGCTAATGTTCTGATGATGTGCTGCCATCTGCTTTACTGCTGATTATTGCTTTGCTGAAACAGCAATGCTGGCAAGGTTCAAACAGCAGAACATGCTCCTAGTGCATCTAAAATGTCATGTTCCTAACGTTGCTGCTGAACAGCAAACGTAGCCTCGTGTTTAATGGAACCAAACGCTTAATGACGTTCATTCGTCATGCTGTGTTCTAGTTCTGTGGAAAGACGAGATGTTGAATGTTACCTTTGCCATGCATGTCTTTTGACCTGGGGTTCTTGGGTCAGTCCCTGATGCATGTGCACCGACGATGAGACCTGTGCTTTTCTGGTGGTTGTGCTGACATGGAACCAAACTCTTAAGAGAAAAAGCAAAACAAGTTAAGCTTGTTTTACTTTCTTTACAGTCTTTGAGTCTGCAGTGCATATCATTATATCCTGACATGCAAACAACCATTGCATTTTAATGGAGCTAAAAGACAAAATGAGTGTGTTTACATGCAATCATTAATCCGATGCATTAATCTGATTATTCAAGTGGTCATGTATACAGCATAATCTAGAAATCTGATTATGAAATCCGATGGAGCTGGATTAGAGTTCAGCAGTTGAAATTCTCAGTGCATGTATGTTGTTACTCTGATTTCAGTCAGTTTTCTCAGTCTGCCCATGTGCACGGAGTGGCTATTGGAAAAAACACGGTTGCCAAGTCCGCTTATTCTTGGAGATTTCTCTTCTTTTGGGCTTATTTGTGGTATTCTCTTGTGGTATCTGGCATCCCTGGAATTAAATGCAGCACCTGCTAAACGACTGTCAGGATTTTGTGGAGACTAGGAGTGAACGTCTGTTCGCCATGTACCATGCACGAGCATAATCGCTCCCCCTCCCCTGTTGGCCTGCGCTCACACTGCACTTAAATGTTCCGGGCCTGAACAAAGCCTCATATTATCCTAATACTACAATGGACTTCATGGTTGTCCTTACGTTGTGGCTTTTTTGGAGAGTTTTGAATGCGCTGACACACAGCCCTTTCATACGCCTTATAATAGATTTATTGATTATGCAACTGAGCAATTTTCAGCCTAGTTTCACTTGATAAAGCATGTAAAACCCCAAGCTTTCATTATCTATCTGATTACTCAAGTGCATGTGTACTCGTTGATCAAATTACTGACAATATCAGATTTTCTGCAGTTATCAGATTATTAAACGCATGAAAACGTACTGCATGATGGTGTTCCACAAGTAATCAAAGCAGCAGACTGCTCAGCTGTGGTTAGTTTTTTCCCCACCGAGTTTAGTATATCAGGAACAGTGGTAGCTGGTGAGCTTTCAAATGGGGGAAGCACATGTTAACGTGATAAATTGGCTTGCCATCGCATAGGGCTTGGGGAATACTCACACTAGGCAATCTGTACCGTGCCCGGGCATGTTTGACCCCCAAAGTGACATCCGTTTGACTAATGTGGTCACTCCATATCTGGCTCAGGCATGGTTCAGCTGGGCTCTAACAGGTCCCTAACCTTGCCTGAGCATGGAACACAATGTCAACTGCCTTTGTAAAACATCTCTTATACATGCAGAACGACTAGCTGAAAATTGCTCAGTTGCATAATCAATAAATCTATTATAAGGTGTATGAAAGGGCTGTGTGTCAGCGCATTCAAAACTCTCCAAAAAAGCCACAACATAAGGACAACCATGAAGTCCATTGTAGTATTAGGATAATATGAGGCCTTGTTCAGGCCCGGAACATTTAAGTGCAGTGTGAGCGCAGGCCAACAGGGGAGGAGGAGCAATTATGCTCGGGCATGGTACATGGCGAACAGACGTAGTGTAAGTACTGTCTTATATCCCTCCAGTGGAGCTGCAGTTAATTACGTTGCCAAATATACATCTTGTTATTTAAAGTTTGTATATTGTAAATAATTTTAAGACCTAATGGTGCTGATCTATTGAAGTTTGAGAAGTCAGTCACGTTCCTGATTCCTGATTTACTGTAAGAAGTCGATCGGTCATTATAATGAGAGGCTACGCTTCAAGGCGGGACAAAGAAAAAATGCCTGTTCTAATAAACAGAGGATGTTTGTTGTTTTTTGTTGTTGTTGTTGTTCTACTCAAAATGCAGCACCTACACTCCATAAACGCTCCCATTGAAGTTCACTGCAATGCTCAAAGTAATGCGCTCAAAGCCATTTTCTTTATCATTTTTTATTCATACACGTTGTCTCCATGTACTCCCGAACGCACACCGTCAACGATTGTCGATTAGGTTCTGTGTCTGAGGCTTTCAAAATCAAATTTTTGCATGCTGTGATGTTCACAGGAGAGTTTTGCGTTTAATGAATGAACAGTGTGGATGCTGCAGTGAGATATTTGATTCACTAGGTAATTTGAGTCCAACCCAAGATTCATTAATAATAATACACTTTGCTAGACATTTCATTAACCACTTTTTAATGACACTGAAGGGAAGTCGGGGCTTCCCGTGTAGTTCCTGTTTAGGTCCTTAACATGCAGATGAAATGAGACTTTTTTGTGGCAGCAACCATATTAATGGGAAGTGAGCACCCCTTTGCCCTTTCAGCTGTTTCTGTCTATGTACTATCCGCCTGTACCTGCTTCACTTTTTGATCGTTCTAGTTATTGAGTAATCTAAAGAAGGCTTTCTTTGGTGGATGTTTCCTGACACTTTAAGATCAGTTATCTGTTAAATGACAACTTTCCTAGCACCAAAAATGCAACCATACAGACTTATCAACCATAGTTTGATTTAATTCCATACCTCATAATTGCACCTCACGGAAAACACTCGCACTATACGTCCAAAGGCAGACGTTTCACACTATCGCTGCCAGTTATAAGAGGTAGATAGTTCTTTAACATTTACAATTTACGCATGTAGCAGAAGACTCCCTTAATCCAGAGCGACTTCCATTTGGACAGTCCTACAATCCAGCAATTGTGGGTTAAGGGTCTTGCTCAAGGACCCCACAGTGGCAACTTTGGCAGAGGGGGGATTTTGAACCCTGGACCTTCTGGTCCATAGTCAGTACTACCTGATAGGCCTACCACAGTCCACATTTTAATTTAACCAGTTGGTTGGTGTCTGTACATTGCTACTTTATGGAGGGCTCCAACAAACAGACCGTTTCAATGCTGTGGCTTAAAAAGCATGACTAGCTAAATAATTGACTGTGCAGATGTCTGTATTTGCCACTTTAACCCAGGTTTATGATGAGATTATTCCACATCCACTGTATGAGAAGGTTGCTTTCTCGTTCTGTGACAGACTGTGCCGTATCGGTTCTTCATGTCCTGATGTGCGTGAAGGATAGACCTGTGACTAAAGAAAAGAAAGAAAAATTTGTGTTTTTTTATAACTAAACTTTCAAATGAGCGATGTCATATTTTTGTGCTGTCATAAAGGACGTAACTCAGTGCATCTAAACAGTGTGGCTTTGCTATGGCATACCTGGAAGCTGTAATTCATCTGCCAACTTTCCATTCCATGTGCTTTTTTTGCTTAAGTTCGTAGAGGAATAATTGTTTGAGCGTCTGCAAAACCATGGGCCAGCAAGACTTGACCTAGAAGTGGACGTAGACTGTGGTAGCCTAGTGGTTAGGTAGCTGGACCTGGAGCAGAAGGTCCAGGGTTCACATCCCACCGGGTTCAACTGTCGCACTGTTGGGTCCTTGAGCAAGGCCCTTAACCCACAATTGCTTGGACTGTACCAATTGGAAGTCGCTCTGGATAAGGGCGTCTGCTAAATGCTGGAAATGTAAGTGTAGAAGTGTAGTGAACATGTAAAGAGCTTTCTTTTTTACTTTATATTTTCCACAAGCTAACAGTTTCTTTGGGTCTTACTAAAATATCTGTGACATGCTTTGGTCAAAATACCACATAGATCTGGCAGTGGACATCAGACCCCCTTTCACTTTGTCCAAACAGCCCTTTTCAGAGCGATTGGTTTTGAGCACCTGTTCCTTTTAAATGATAGTGTCTCATAATATAAAACAAGATGGTAAAGATCATATTCTTTAATGGAGCAGTGCCTCCTGAAGGAGTTCGATTGATACCTGCATGCGGCTAAACTGGGAGCTTTAAAGAAGCAAGTCTTCACACACTGAACATGTCTTAGCTGATCGATGTTTAGGATTAAGGGGGGATTGTGTAAATTTCCTCTTCTTTTCCTTCCTTTAAGATGTACCATCAGGCCTGACCCTCAAGAGATTGATGTCTTGAAATACTTTGCATATAATTGGTAGTCTATCGATGTGATAAATCTCAGGAATGGCCGAGCTTATTTGTTTGCACAGAAATTCAATTGAGTAAATTCACCCTTCCTCCCTCCCTGCCTGTCAGTGTGATGCATTGTGCATGGCTTTTCTTTCATTTTTCTCCCGCCCATCCTGTGTTTCTCATTCACTCTTTGTTTCCTTTCTCTTTTCTCATTTTCCAAGAGCCATGGGGCATATAGACTATGCCAAAAAAGACTGACACTAGTTATTTTTGCTCCATTCCAAAGATTCACACGCTAGAACTCGGGCATGTTTTCATCATTTTATTTCAAGCTGGTTACTTATCCCAAGCCTCCAGCCATATGCTGTATACATCTGAATCTCTGTCATCATCTCTGTATTATGTCACAAAACACGAGGGAATTTTTAACCTGAGCTTTTGATCTGCTTCTGAATCGGGACAAAATGGTGAGACTCGTCACTGAATGCGGCATTTTTAAGTTCATTTTATTTTAGGCATTGTGTCTTCCTAATTTTTTTAACAGTTCCTTTGAACGTTTTGGAGCCCAGCTTTTGTTTTCTCCCTAACTACCTTTGCCATGTTACATAGCGTTTTACTACCTGCACTTACTTCCGACATACGTGAGTGGGATTTCAGTACAGTACTTCCGTTTAAAACCATGGCTCGACTTATGAAATTTTGACTGAACGATGCTCTGATAATGGACATAAATACCAGTCGCCGAACCAATCTGATATTGAATTTTGATTTTCCCGAGCACGCGATACGTAGTATGTGCAATACGTCCGCACTCGAGAAGACGGTCGGTAGTGCGCGATGAGGGATTCACATTTGCAGAGTTGATTATGCTTGGGAAATGTGTGGACAAAATTTTGTGGTTTACACAATACCTGTTTTTTCACTTCAACTAGTGTTGAAAAACCGGTACAACACACAACAACCGGTGTTAATTTCCGTGGATGTAAGCATTTTATTAACCTAAACCGTATTTTTCGGACATAAGCGCACCCGGAATTATAAGACTGCAATGTCCAACTATCGACTGCTAACGTATCATATGTTCCATACATAAATCGCACCGGGTTAATAATACGCCTGAAAATAAACGAAACTCTAGTTCCGTCGAAGCTCAGTTTTGGTCTTTAACCTGGCCAGGGCGTCTTTCTTGGCTTCCTCCATCCACTTCCTACCATTGATTCGTTATTTTGAATTCTCTCACAGCTGCTCTATGACCATGTTTGTTACTTGCGTGACTGATAGCGTTGTGTTTGGAAATTCTGCTTCGAAAATAATGAATGAATGACTGCACGTAACCTAACTGAAGCACATACCGTATTACTCCGTGATGGCTGCGCACTAAAGTTTTGCCGGTAAGCCTTCGTAACTTACCCAGACCGTGCTAAAGCCATTTTGACAGATTTATGATCGCCGTTTACCATCTACAATGGGTTCTAGTCAGAAGCTCAACCAGAAGATTCCATACTTAGACCACCGCATGTTAAGGCCGCACTTATGGTCCGATAAAATACGGTATAGGCAAATTTGTATTTAGGCTCGAGTAAAACTACATCAACCCACCCGAACATCATGCTGGTAAGCTTGCTAGCCAGGTAGCATAACGTACATCACAGCCCCTAGAACAATCTTTTTAACAGCTGGTAAAGGCTCGACGATTAGAACAAACCAGAACTGGATTATAAGCGAGATCGGAGATCCAAAGAAAGAACCACAATTATGAATGCAGTAACTTTCTACACTGATTCAGAGTAATGATTAAACTCACAGAATTCGGGGTTATGTCTTAACCAGAGCGCAAATACTCAGACAAAAATGAACCTCTATGCTGTTTAAGCTCCATCTTCAAGACGTTGCAGATTGCACAATAAAATCTGTTTACGTTCTGCAACTGTTTCATGCGTTCTGATTTGGGTAATTTTGTGGGGCAGAGTAAACCTTATAGTAATTAAAGCTTTCATTATTTACATATATGAAACAGATTCGGCCGGTTTTAGAGTGATCGGCTTCAGCCAGTCTCATAGAACTGATTCTGTGCCGGCCAACCATATGAACAGCACAGTGCTTTTACGAACTTTATTGCATAATTCAGTTCAGGTCAGCTCATAATTCAGGGACTCGAGGGTTTGTTTAAGAGACATGTTTGAGGGTTTGTTTGCTGACATGATGAGGAGGAAGCGCTATAGGTTTCACCTGTGTTTTGAGTGCTACTTAGCTAGTCGACTAGATAGTCTTCCTAAATACCCCATTACTGATGATGGACTAGGGACACTACTAAGGGGTTTGTTAGCGTGCTGTTTGGATTTCATAAAATGGCGAAAATAAGCCGTGAAGGATCAACACTGAAAACGATCAGAATACCGGTTTAATAAGGCGTTTAAAATGGCATCACCCCGCTGAATGTGCAGAGTTTGACGAACTAAACAAAGTCAAAAATGCTAAAGCTAAAAACAGAGCAGAGTCCGGCACAAGCCAGCAGCCCCTGCTCTCTTTTTTAACGGAGCATTCAGGGGATTTCTAATTAATAAACAAATCCACACACATATACATGCATACAGACAGACATATACAGGTATATTTTATTTACTCCTGACAGTAGAGTAAGCTACACACCTATAGCAAAGCCTGTTATCCCTCAACAATCCCCCCCAAGGCCAAAATTACCGTGATATACTGTGTATACTAACCTTTTTAGGACCCGTGGAGACTTGGAACTGGGACTGTGGTAGCCTAGTGGTTAAGATACTGGACTATGAACCAGAAGGTCCAGGGTTCAAATCCCAGCTCTGCCAAGCTGCCACTGTTGGGTCCTTGAGCAAGACCCTTAACCCACAATTGCTTGGATTGTAAGATTTTATCAATTGTAAGTCGCCAAGAACCAAGAACTGTGACAAATTTTTCTGGTCAAAATGCATCAAGAACCGAATTTGACGAGTTCTGAGGTGGTTGAAGATCGAGGTACCACTGTATAGGAAACAGTAAAACAGTAGACAGTAAAACAGATGGGCTTATTTAAAAGAAGGTGGTTGTGTTACTGTGGCAGTATTTTGAGTTTCCCCAGTATGGACCCAGAGAAGCAATATATGTTAACAACGTACATGTGGTCTGTGCTGAAGGACTTCACTCTGTCATTCACTCTGGAATGCAGGACTTGACAAATTAGTATTGTGAAATTTATACAAATTATATATTTAGTGGCTCAGGAAAATAAATGCCTTTCTAACACTAAAGACCCCTTGTACCCATTCCACTGCTGCACTGACTAGACTACGATGTTTGAATCACAACGGTTCAGTTAATATAGCTATCATTATAAATAATTATGCACGATTAGAAGCTATACCAGATGGCAATAAGGCTATATGGTAATTATATAACCGTCAGGGGAAAAATGTTGGTTTAAATTGAATGATCAGCCCAAGCCTAGCTTTTAAAGCTAATTTATTTTACATAATTGTTATCACTTAGTTTATTTTTTTTCTGTGTGAAATCTGAGGTCATCTGCTTTACCTCAATGTAGGCACATTTCATGTTTGATTGTGGGCACGAATTCTTAACCAAAACAAAAATGTCTGTTTAACCAAGCCTATAAATGGTAGGGTATAGTAAAGCCTTTTAACCAGAGCTATTGCACACAGATAGGTGGCGCAGTCTGACTCCAGATTTTTTCAGCATTGTTACTGATCAAGGCAGGAACAACCCTAGCCAGGGCACCAATCCATTTTCGGGCACATACACTCATGCAGTCATACTCTGAAGGGCACTTTGGAAACACCAACTAAACCTAACACACGTTTTTGGAATGTGGGAGGAGAAAACCCATGCAAACATGGGGAGAACATACAAACTCCAAACAGGTGGAGCCCACAGTCTCGGAGATCTGAGGCGACAGTGCTGACCACTGCACCACCGTGCCGCCTATTCAGCCATAGTATATAATGGGTGTTCTGGATCAATAGTGTGCAAGCCAGAGCAGGGAGCTTTAAACAATCTGTTTATGGCACTGTAGGAGTGTTTGTGCTGCAGGTGTGAAGCTCCCTAAAGACAGAAGCTGCTGAAATGATGAGGGAGATAATCAAGGACAAAATGCTAAAACATCCAGCCATTAGGTTACCTGTTGTCTGTGGTGCAGATCGCTTTAAACCACAAGTGGCTCATATTAACAAGTCCTGCTGTGTATCATTGTAGAGGTTTATTCTAGACCATTTAGGGAATATATTCCTCTTTATCTAGCTCTACAATGATGTTTGGTGGTAAAGTGTTGACTTTGTGTACCACAATAAATGACCTTTGTGCCTGCATGTGTACGAGTGGGCGGCACGGTGGCTCGGTGTGTAGCAAATAAATGCAAATTCATTGCAGGCAGTATGAACCAAGGATATATTTGTTAATAAACATCCATTCTTACATTTCAGGCCTGCAACACATTCATTTTAGGGCTAGACACAAAGTAATAAAACTAAATACTGATTTGATTTCAAAAAAGTGATGTCAACAGGCGATTGTGATCATGATTTGGTACAAAAAGCAGCTTTTGGTAAGCAAAATGGGCAGAGCATCTCCAGTTTGTCAACAAATTTGTGAGAATTCATTGAAATTTTTAAATAGAGTGTCCTTCCTAGACAGTTTGGAAGGGATTTACCTTGTTATTAACCTAAATTGCCACTGTCCCAACTTTTTTTTTGAATGTGTTTCAGACCTAAAATGCTAGAATGGATGTTTGTTAACAGATGAAGTAAAGTGGACCAGACGATACATGAAATATCATGGGTTAATACTGTCCTCAATGAATTAAAAACCAAAGTAAATATAAGGAACACTGTTCATTTCAATTTGCAGTTTTCATACCCACCCAACTTTTTCTGATTTCCGGTTTGCAACCAAAAAAAGCAGCACTGTACCTTTAAATGTCAGATGGCAGCCCATCTGGACTAATGTAACAAAACAAAACTTGTTCGTCAGTTGTTGGCTGATGAAGAGCAGCTAATTATTGGAATTCTTTGAAACTGGGTAAAATGCAGAAATAGCCAACCACAAACTCAAGGTGAAACTTTAGACATTGGAGGAATCCTTACTGGATTGGCAGAGTTATTTAGATGTGGTTGAGGTGCTGGTAAACTGGTAACAGTGGTAACTGTGGTAGCCTAGCGGATAAGGTACTTGACTATGGACCAGAAGGTCCAGGGTTCAAATCCCACCTCTGCCAAGCTGCCACTGTTGGGTCCTTGAGCAAGACCCTTAACCCACAATTGCTTGGATTGTAAGACTGTATAAAATGCAAGTCGCTCTGGATAAGGGCGTCTGCTAAATGCTGTAAATGTAAATGTAAATGAGATCCTTTACTTGACGTAAAGTTATGGGCAGCTTAATTATCTTGGAATCCTAACCTGGACAAAAATCACCTCGGCACCCATATTCAAAAACGCTTGAAGCAGGCTGGGTGAAATGCAAAATAATGCAACAAGCCAATAATGCCATACAAAGTGTAACAATGACCACATGGCTCCTTCGGAAGAACTGGAAACATTTCAACCAAGGCCAAATTAGCCTTCTGATTGAAATCCAAATAAGCCTCTGTTTCCTTTATTAAAGCTGAAACTGAAGACAGCAAGCCCTCGAACTGCAACAGGGAGGCTGTGGTTAAAGCTTGGCAGAGCCTGTTTAAAGAAATATCATGAGATCCTGATGAATCACAGATTTGAGGAAGATGCTGTATGCCATGGGTATGTCACCACAGATGAATTTGCTGCAGTCTGAATTCGCTTTAAAGCCCCCCTTATGTACGCTCTGATGTAATGGTGTGGCTCCACACAACAAATGACAGTTCCAAAATGATTTAAGAAGCTGACGTTAACCTCATATTCCTTGTATGTGCAACAGGAACCTTTGTCCTACATCTTGCTTTGCTGTATTTTCCACACAGGGTGTGCGGTTGAAGCAGTCGGCGTGCCGCTGTCCTCTAAGAGAAAGGCTACATTTCTTTCTTCCATTCCCCCACCTACCCTTTCCAGTTCTTTGGGTGCCTTCGGTACTTTTGTGCACTAAAAATAGCTTTCACCGTGTCGTGCAGCCTAATTAAGAGGAAAGGGACAAAGTTGGTCCCAAGCATCTGGGCCTGCCATGTCATGGCTGCCCTTGTTCACGATTGCTAGTGGATGCACACCGCTGCCAATTATCCTGTGTAGCAGTACTTGTGGATCCTGCAACTGCTGAGGACACTCGTAGAGGAGCTGACTGACTACAAATCAGAAGTTTTTTTTAATAACTTCTGAAAGTGCTCATTGCCAGGAAAGAAGGTGCCTAAGCACTTTTCGGTGCCACAGAATGCCACTGTGGAAACAAGATGAATAATTTTATTCTGGGAATTAGTGATGCTTGCTTCGCACTATCTAAAGTCAGAAGCAGGTGAGAAAGTGCTATGGGAATACAGAAAAGAGACAAGTTACAGCCCTGCTCAGACTAGGGACAGGTATTGGGCAGAGGTGGGCCGAAATATTCTTTAATATTAGGGTTGTTAAGTTGATTTAGAAATGGCTTTTCCCATGATATTCATTTTTAATTCATGGGATTAATTAAGTGATTAATTAAGTGGATCTGCATTTTCTGAAGGAACTGCAACCGTGCTTGAAATGTGGCAGAAGGAAAGAATATGACTTGTTTGGGGCCGTGTCCCAATACTTTGGGCCACATGCAGGTGTGAGAGTATGTGTGTGATGTAATTGCTGGAGTGCCCCCCCGCTGTCTCTGTCATTGATTTAAGTTACAATTTGAATTTAGTCAGTTATACTTTTAACTTACATTTATGTCATTTAGCAGACCCCCTTATCCAGAGCGACTTACAATTGGTACAGTCTTACAATCCAAGCAATTGTGGGTTAAGGGTCTTGCTCAAGGACCCAACAGTGACAGCTTGGCATAGGAGGGATTTGAACCCTGAACCTTCTCCATAGTCCAGTACCTTACCCGCTAGGCTACCACAGAGGACGGCACGGTGGGTAGCATCGGCACCTCACAGCAAGGAGGTCCTGGGTTCAATCCCAGGGTGGAGCGGCCTGGGTCCTTTCAGTGTGGAGTCTGCATGTCCTGCCCGTGTCTGTGTGGGTTTACTCCGGGTACTCCGGTTTCCTCCCACAGTCCAAAGACATGCATGTTAGGTTAATTGATTACTCTATATTGGAGCACAGTATAAGTAACGTGTCTGACCAGTATCGGCGTAATCTCGGTCCTGTCGTGGATGCCCATTGATGCTGATGCGACGCTACATAAAGAAATAAACAAACTACCTGAAATTCTGACATGGCATCCAAAGGTGTGTTAACAGTAACGCACTGTTCATTAGTCCAGCCTGCACTTTCCCTGGCAGATGCAAGATCACACCAACAATAGCTCAGCGTGGTTGTCTGCAGAGTGTGTTGGCTTGGCAACAGAGTATCATGACTGACAGTACATGTGACTGAAAAAGTTGTCATTAGTTCTATGGAACTGGTTGGATATACAGTTATTAAAATATGCAAAGCCAAGTATGGCATGTCTGGTCGAAAATCAACTAGCCTATTGAATCCAATGAGAAAGCAACATATATATGCTGTACGTCTTGATGCATGCTCAATGATCCAGGTAAGAAAATCCAAGAAGTTGAATCTGTTCATCTGGGCATAGATTTTGTTGGAGAAACGTTTCGTCACTCATGTAAGTGACTTCTTCAGTCTCAGCAGTTGGAAAACTTCCCCAATCTTATATACAGCACCTTTGCATAACGACTGGTACCAGCACCAGACTGTACTCTGAGGAAAAGAAGCCATTTTTGTATAAAGGGAACGTCCATCCGTGAACCGAGGAGGGGGCCTCAGAGTACACCTCTCACCATCCTACAATGGAGCCATTGCAGCCCTTCCCCAATCCTGTGTGAATGTCAATCTGCATATTAAACTGATCACCGGTCCCATTGTTATGCAATGGTGCTGGTACCAGTCGTTATGCAACGTGCTGTATATAAGATTGGGGAAGTTTTCCAACTGCTGAGACTGAAGAAGTCACTTAGATGAATGACGAAACGTTGCTCCAACAAAATCTATGTCCAGATGAACAGATTCAACTTCTTGGATATATATGTTGTATATGCCAAAGGCAAGGGTTCAGCATCTCAGCAGCCAGAATCGGTGCTGAATTAAACAACCATAACACTGTGGTGGCCTAGTGGATAAGGCACTGGACTCTGGACCAGAAGGTCCAGGGTTCAAATCCCACCTCTGCCACTGTTGGGTCCTTGAGCAAGGCCCTTAACCCACAGTTAAGACTGTGTCAATTGTAATTGTAACTCTGGATAAGGGTGTCTGCTAAATGCTGTAAATGTAAATAACATTTGATAGCTGCTACTGGTGCTGTAACGTTTATGATGTACACACACCGGTCACTTTAGTAGATACACATTGTTGTTTATATACTCATTGCCATTTGATCAATTCCACTTACCATATAGATGCAGTTTGGATTTTTAACACTCTATTAGACACATCTGTGGTATCTTGGCTATTAGGGAACAGAGGAAAGAAGACTAATAAAGTGTGTAGAGAAACAGCTGGACTACAGTCTAATTGCAGCATCTGTATCATAAGTGGAACTGATAAATTGGACAACAAGGTGTACCTAATATAGTGATCGGTGAGTGTACGAGTGTATGACCAGTGAGTGTTCATTTTTAGCAACAGCTATAAGTAGTTGACCCTCGGTACTCCTCACCAAGTCGCAAATGTTTCTAATACCACATTTTCTCAAATGTAAACAAAATAATGAGATGTGATTGTATCCACTAGTGATTTATGGTCTAGCCTTCAGAAACAAAACCATGTTTTTTTTTATCAAATCAAATCAGTTTTTTATTTGCACAGTTTGACTTGTGGTGAAATGCCTTTTACGAAAGTCCAATAATAGATGAAGGTAGACAAAATACAGATATTGATATAAGACATATAAGCTATGGTACGTGCAGTATATGTGCAGTAACATACCATTAAAGCTGCGCAGACCTCGAGCTGAGTTGGTGGCAGAGATAATGGGCAATAAATATTTATAAGTATGGGATACGCCATGGATTGGCAGGAGTGTTGGATGTGTGGGTGTTAAGCGAATAGTTCAGATGTTATGATTATATGTCTGGGTAGATTCATTTAAAAATGCCGTAAGTAAGTGAATGACCAGTGATAGGCATTGGTTGCCTGGCCAAGTCCTGGTTGAGGGTATGAACCTCCTTTGGGGAGAAACTCCTCTTCAAGTTCTCTGTGTTGGCCTTCGGGGAGCGGAAGCACTTCTCTGATCGCAAAGCCTCTCTGGCTCTGCAAAATAGCCATGGCCAAGGTGGGGACGCGAAATTGTATCCATTTTGGTGCAGTCAGCATAGACCTTGGATAGAGATATTACTGTGGGAAGTAGGGCTGGACAGTTCATCGAAAATGTAATGAAACTGACATTTAGAACAAGTCTTCTTCTTCTTTCGGCTTCTCCCTTTATCAGGGGTCACCACAGCGAGTTAGACGTTTCCACCTCACCCTGTCCTCCACGTCCTCTACTCTCACCCCAACTCCCTGCATATCTTCATTTACCACAACCAAATAACTCCTCTTTGGTCTTCCTCTCCGTCTCTTGCCTGGCAGCTCCACTCCAACATCCTCCTACCAATATATCCACTATCCCTCCTCTGCACATGTCCAAACCATCTCAGTCTTCCCTCTCGAATTTTGTCTCCCAATTTCCCAACCTGTGCTGTCCCTCTGATGATCTCATTCCTAATCCTGTCCACCCTAGACACTCCTAAAGAGAACCTCAACATCTTAAGTTCTACCACCTCCAGCTCTGCTTCCTGTCTCTTTGTCAGTGCCACTGTCTCTAAGCCATACAACAGGCTGGTCTCACTACTCTCTTATAAATCTTGCCTTTCACCTTTGCTGCGACATGTAGAACAGTTAACTGATGTAATCTTGCCCAAGATGATTATTTTGATGGGTTTTTATTTTGTTAATGTTTTTTTTTTTGTTTGTTTGTTTGTTTTTTATCATCTTAATACCTTACCCAATGGGTGTTCTGTCCCCTTAAAAATATCCTATTGCATGTGTAGTCACATGACTCTGCCCCATCCAGTCAGCAACAGGGAAGCAAGATGGAGGAGAACTCCAACACCGAGCAGCTCGCACCAAAGGACAATGCCGTGTCAGTCAAACGATCACAATTTGGCTTTAGAGAAGATGACTGAAAAAAAAACAAGACAGATTTAAACACTGCGGAAAAACACCAGTACCACACATCTATTTCAACACTTAGCACAATCATGTTAACAAATATGGACAGTGCATAGCTCAAAAAGAGAGACACTGACAAACATCTAGCAACAAGTGCCTCCACAAAGCAGCTATCAGTACCACAAGCATTTACAAACACTACACAATAGGAAAAGGGTTCAATAAGATGGTGCTTTACTGGTGCCTTGGCTGGTGTAAGCTTGTCATGGACAGCTGACTGAAGACGTTTGTTATATTTTTCATATTCTGCATGGTGGCTAGTTCAAAGCCAAATCACCTTCAATGACATAGGCTATGAGGCTGGTGGTGTCTGTATTTTGCCTCCTAACAGTTTATTCACTTATTTTTAACTTCAAACATGCTGGTACTTGGTTTGTGGCGCTTGCATGTTGCAGTCATTCAGTGCGCATTTGCATTAGCCTACATCAGTGTTTTTTTTTTCCTTGGAGCCCACCTACAAGTATCTAAGAACTTGATTTGGGAGGAACCTACCCCCTTCAGAGCTCCCCCAAGAACTACATTTGTTGTAGGGCCTTTTTTGATTTGCATTTGCGCCACCATAAGGAACACTGAATGGCTCTGAAGTGATGTAAGCCACGTGAATTTCTTTTAGACTATTCAAAATCACGCCGTACCTTCTCCGTTGCATATAGGCCCAGTAAAGCCTGGATGTCACTGTGGGACCATGTTAGGGGGTTTTTCCCCCATTTTTATTGTGAGGGTATGTTGTTTATTGAGCTCACGGTATACACATTTAAAAATGATGGGAGCTCTTTCCACCATTGGTCTTGAACCATACCCCAACACTTTGCTCACTACTGTGGCCAATCACCCAGGTCCCTAGCATGGAGAAACGTACATACTCTGTATAGGAGCTAAAAAGGGCTCTCTACTGGCGTTCTAAGTATCTACAATCCCTGTTTCCTGCAGTGAACCTGTGACCATAGGGGTGAACTTTCTTACTCCACATTTCCTAGTATATAAAAAAAAGTTCCTCTGGTATGAAAGCACCTTCTAAAAGCATTTCATCATGCCTGACAGGGCTACTGGGCGATAGTCATTGAAGCAGGCAGGCTGGGGTTTCTTCAGGACAGGAAAAACAATGATCTGTTTAAAGCATGTGAGAATTATCGAGTGTGCCAGGGAGAGGTTGAATATGTCCATGAACATTGGTGCTAGCCGATCAGCGCAGGCTCTAAGGACTTGACTTGAGATGCCATCTGGACCTGCTGCCTTTCTGATTTTCACTCTCCTGAAAGCTTTCCTCACGTTGTGCTCCCGTGTGATGAAAGCATTTCCCGCTCCGACACACACTGCATGCATACAGCCATTAGCACTGCTAATGCTATTAGCACTGTTAGCTGCTGCCTTGAAGCAAGCATGAAATGTGTTTAGCCTGTCCTCCAGAGATGCGTCTGCGTTCTCCATTCTGGAGGATGGTGGATTGTATTGCGTTATTATTCTCAGTCTATGCCATAGGCTTCTAGAGCCACCCCCCTGTTGGAAATGTGATTCCCAGTTATACGCCATAGCATGACTTCTCCTTTTCAATGCTCTGTGCTATTATAATATGCAGCCTTGTAATGTGGCCGCGCCAACAATGTGAACCAACCCTAAGTTGTGAGTGGCAGCATTAGTCGGCATGGTAGAGGTGTGTGATATGGAACAAAAAAATCTCTCTCCATTTTCTGTATTTGGCATACGATATTTTAACAATAATTTGGCATGTTTCAAACACATCTCTCTCAACCGCCTGATTGGCGATGTGTTTTCGCAATGTAATTGGCAAGCATTTGCTGTCCTGGCCATCTTTGTCCCTAAGGCACTTTTTTGGCGAATGATTCCGCTAAGGTTTGCTGAGTGTGTTTTTAATGCTGATAACGAAAGGAGTTGTTTTTTTTTACATCCTGGCATGGACAGCCTGACGACCAAGTTGTTTGGGATTGATTAGTTAGCTCAGTGGATGATGTATTTTCAGAGCTTTGCAGTTATGCATCTTTTGAGCAAGCGTCCATCTCTTCAAATTTGACCAACCACCATGGTGAGTGATGATAGCCACATTTAGCATTCATTCTGACAACATAGACGGCAAGGCTGGTGTGTTTTGTCTTTGTCTCTTCCCCAGTTTGTCACCCATTATTAAGGGGATGCCACGTCGTTTGGTGAAATTTCTTTCTTCCCCCCAGATATTCCACGATAGCTGTGAGTGGGTGTCATTGAAAAGTGATGCCTTTAGGAACCCAGCCAACTGAGCCAGGAAGTGAAAGACCACGTGAAATACGGCGGAGTAGCTGAGTGCGAATGCATAGGAATAAAAGTCAGCAACGCGCTGCGGGACGTCAGTAACTGCAGAGTTATCAAACTTCTTTTGCAATAAACATAAGGACAGAACCTGGATGCCAGAGCTTCAGGGCGATGTTTCCATGATCGAGCAGCTGCATGCAAACCCAATGCCAGCCGTTGGATGGAGGGGTGTAAAGCAAACTGACACTGGACTCTGGAGCAGTGGAAATGTTCTGTGGGATGACGAATCACACATCTCCATCTGGCAGTGATGGATGAGTCTGGGTTTGGATAATACCAGGGCAACGTTACTTTCTTTTTGCCAGTTGTACAGTTTGGTGGAGGAGGAATAATGCTATGGACTTGTTTTTCAGGGGTTAGGCCCCTTTAGTTCCAGAAATCTTGATGCTTCTGCATAGCAAGATATTTTGGAAATTTGTATGCTTCTAGTTTGGAAAGGCTGTTTTTATTCCAGAGTGAATGTGCCCTAGTGCACAAAGCAAGGTCCATAAATGCACGGTTGGGTGAGTTTAGACTGGAAGAACTTGCCCACGCACAAGCCTGACCTCCACCCCATCGAACACCTTTGGGATGAACTAGACCGGAGATTGCAAGCCAGGCTCTGTAATCCAACATCAGTGTCTGACCTCATAAATGCTCTTCTGGATGGGCAATGATTCCTTCAGACACACTTCAAAATCTTGTAGAAAGCCTTCCCGGAAGAGTAGAAGCTGTTGTAGCTGCAAAGGGGGGCCAATTAATCTCTATGGATTTATAATGGGATGTCATGAAAGCTCCTGTAGGTGTACAGTGTAGGTGTCCCAATACTTTTGTGATTTACTTCAAGATTTGTCAAGCAGGAAGTAGTTTGGCAGACCCCGTGTCGAACTAGGCTCGCATGGGAGCGGTTTCTGCACAACTGGCTCACCTATTGTCATCGCCGTGTTTCTTAGTGTGGTTAATTGTCCCATGAAGTTTGCAAGCTGGTTTGTGTTTACATGCACGACTAATCAAGGCTGTTCGCCCAACAGAGAAGCCGAGGATGTTCTACAACTCTTGATTGTATCTGACGGTCAAACTCACATTTGTCCTTTTCAGATACATATCAGATTTCTGGTACACATGTCAAGTGGGTTTGAAAGACTGAGTGAATATGCTTGTTTTTCCGCTCCGCGATGCCATGAAGAAACAAATCTGTGTCACATATGAGGACAGAAAATCTCTGCAATGTGAAAGGCACTCCCTACTGATGGATAATGTGATGGTGTATTAGGACGTACTAAAAATACCCAAATATTCCACTACAGTCTGGAATAGGTCAGGGCTTTAACTACAGTATTCATCCTTATCAGCATATCCATACCTCAGATGTTCTGAAGCACTGCAACCGTTCTATGAAGGGCAGCGTCTGAAAGAACAGCAGATCTTTACCAGTGCTGCACATGTCCATGTTTGTGTCCTTTGTTTTTCTCTCAGTTCCATGATACCACCCACGTTCACTATATCACAGAAATCATTTACATTTACAGCATTTAGCAGACGCCCTTATCCAGAGCGACTTACAATTGATACAGTCTTACAATCCAAGCAATTGTGGGTTAAGGGTCTTGCTCAAGGACCCAACTGTGGCAGCTTAGCAGAGGTGGGATTTGAACCCTGGACCTTCTGATCCATAGTCCTTAGTACCTTATCCACTAGGCTACCACAGTCCCCTGTTCAAAATCTCTGTTCGTCAAGCTCTTTCATTTTCACAACTGATTAATAGTTTTTTTAAAATTACCCTTTACAATAAACGTGTAAAAGTAATTTTTGTGAGGTGGATTTAAGGGAAGGACATTCCAAAAGCTTTAATCCAACTTATCCTCTGTCCGATCAACGTCCGTTCACTTTAACAACGGAGGTCTTCAGAAGTATAATAAACTATAATAGGAAATAGGGGAAAACATCTGTCTTTTAAATCCGGACACTGTGTCCAAAAACAGCTGGACGCCTCAACAGCCGGTCAACGCTGCGGATCCACGAGCAGAGGTGGGAGTTAGAGTTTAAGAGCAGAAGTCCGGGCCTTATCTCGAAAGCTCACTACCTTGCCAGTCGTATGCTTGTTTGCTCGTTAGCTCATGTTTGGACTACAGACTGTTCTAACTCTGTTGTGTTTCATCTGGCTGACCTTCCGTATTGTTCATAATACGGTCGCTGAATGCATTTTTGGCTTTCAAGAAACAAGAGTATCAGGTCCATGGTTGGATCCTGTTAAGTGTTACGGCTTTTCCCTACACAGGATTGTAATGGTGCATTACTGTGTTTTCTATAATTATGGCGAATGTCCGTGTATTAAAGGTTTATTTTGTGTTTAACAGATACGGTGGCATTAAGGATGCTGTGGAGATGGTGATTTTCCACTTGTGTTGTCAGCGGTATCTCTGGTATCTCGTGTTTGGGTGCAGTTTTCTTGTGAAAATACCCTTTATATTACATTACAGTATCTTTATCTTTACTGTATTCCCATCATATAATCACCAGCACTTTTATATCCACCCTTCGCATTGGTTGTTTTTGCTAGGGCTACCTGAAGTGATTTGGTAAATGTGCATGATTCACAAGTAGGACATCTTCTTCTGTGTATAACCCAGTTCATGGGGATGGCTGATATGGTGTTTAGGGATCTCAACTCTCAGCATGTCATCCCTGCAAAAAGTGATTATGACAGCTGATGAGAATGGAGATTAGACAAGCAGTGCAGCGGGTACATGCTTTTCTCGAGCCAAGTGCTGCCCGTGTTGTGCCCATGTGGTGGTTTTGCAAGCTCTCTTCCAAGTCTGAGTTTGGCCCAGATGGCAGAGCGATAGAACACTGGCAGCATATCGTGTCCAGGCTGGTCAGATTGTTTACCAGGACACTGAACTGGCAGGGTGTGAGAGCATACAGAGGAACTCTGGATAAAATCCAGCACACACACTGGCTGTCTTTGCAGAATGAACAGAGTCCGATGCTGGAGCCTCCAAGAGCAGACAGAGAAGATTGATTTTCTCCTCTAGCTTTGCCACTCCAAAATTCAATCTGATACTGCATCGACTGCAATTTTTCTGTGTTTGGACAATGTGAACCTCTATGAGCTTACAGACAGACAGGAGCTGATAACTGTGAAGACTGTTATTAAAAGCTTCTATTTTCTTCGAATTTTAGTCTTCCAAGCACTATCTATAGTGCCCTCATACGAATTAATTTGTGACAAAGTCTGTTTTAGCGGCGCACTTAGGACCCGACCATCTGCCATTCAGTTGTGCATTTGGTTCTGCACAGATAAACAGGATTAGAGATTTAGGATTACACATCCCTGACCTTGTCCGGTTTGCCTTGTGTCAAGGCCAGTGGGTATCGAATGCAGAAACTGGTCATGAGTAAAACTATAATAATGATTCATTTGCTCAGTACTGATGGTACAATTACTGATTATGATTATTTGGCTAATTTAGAAGGAACTTGTTGTGCTTTGGCATTATAGTCTTCTCTTCATGCTGCTTGTTATAACCCTAGATTGTATTAAACGTGTACAGTGGTGCTTGAAAGTTCGTGAATCCTTTAGAATTTTCTACATTTCTGCAATAAATATGACCTAAACATCATCAGATTTTTCACAGCAGTCCTGAAAGTAGATAAAGAGAACCCAGTTAAAAACAAATGAGACAAAATATTATACTTTGGTCATTTATTTATTTGAGGAAAATCCAATATTTACATATTAGTGTGTGTGGCAAAAGTATGTGACCTTTGCTTTCAGTATCTGGTGTGACCCCCCTGTGCAGCAATAACTGCAGCTAAATGTTTCCTGTAACTGTTGATCAGTCCTGCACACCGGCTTGGAGGAATTTTTTGGAGAACAGCTCAGGCTCTGGATGTTGGTGGGTTTCCTCACATTAGCTGCTCGCTTTCAGGTCCTTCCACAACATTTCCATTGGATTAAGGTCCAGGACTTTGACTTGGGCCATTCCAAAACATTAACTTTATTTTTCTTTAATTAACCATTCTTTGGTAGAACAGCTTGTGTGCTTAGGGTCGTTGTCGTGCTGCATGACCCACCTTCTCTTGAGATTCAGTTGATGGACAGATGTCCTGACATTTTTCCTTTAAGAATTCTCTGATATCATTCAGAATTCATTGTTCCATCAATGATGGCAAGCCCGTCCTGGTCCAGAATGCCGCAAAAATAGGCCCAAACCATGATACTACCACCACCATGTTTCACAGATGGGATAAGGTTCTTATGCTGGAATGCAGTGTTTTTCCTTTCTCCAAACATAACGCTTTTCTTTTAAACCAAAAAAAATTCTATTTTGGTCTCATCCGTCCACAAAACATTCTTCCAATAGCCTTCTGGCTTGTCCACGTATTTTTAGCAAACTGCAGACGAGCAGACAATGTTCTTTTTTTGGAGGGCAGTGACTTTTCTCCTTGCAACCCTGCCACGCACACCATTGTTTGTCAGTGTGCTTTCTGATGGTGGACTACATGAACATTACATATAGCCATGGTGAGAGGGGCTTTCAGTTGCTTAGAAGTTACCCGGGGTCCTTTTGTGACCTCCCCCAACTATTACACAACGCCTTGCTCTTGGAGTGATCTTTGGTTTGGTCGACCACTCCTGGGGAGTGTAACAATGGTCCTTGAATTTCCTCCATTGGTACACAATCTGTCTGACTGTGGATTGGTGGAGTCCAAACTCTTTAGAGATGGTTTTGTAACCTTTTCCAGCCGGACTAGCATCAACACTCTTTTTTTTTTTTTTTGAAGTCCTCTCAGAAATCTCTTCTGGTCCGTGCAGTGATACACTTCCACAAACATGTGCTGTTGAAGAGCAGGACTTTGATAGATAATAAAACGGGGTGCCCACTCACACCTGATTGTCATCCCATTGATTGAAAACACCCGACTCTAATTTGACCTCTAATTTGATCCTAGAGGTTCGTATACTTTTTTTGCCACTCACTAATATGTAATATCGGATCATTTTCCTCAATAAATAAATGACCAAGTATAATATTTTTGTCTCTTTTGTTTAACTGGGTTCTCTTTATCTACTTTTAGGACTTGTGTGAATATCTGATGATGTTTTAGGTCATATTTAGGCAGAAATGTAGAAAAGTCTAAAGGGTTCACAAACTTTCAAGCACCACTGTAGGTATGCACCGTGTACCATCCAGCTGATCGAAATGAGTTTGCTTTAATGACTAAGGTCTTCAAAATTATACTACATTTTAATGAGAACTAAAAATTGTTCTCTATGGTAATGTCTGGTCAGCATCCTGTTTCACAGAATGTTACACGTCGTCTACCTGCACAGGTAATAAAATCAGTCTGTCCATATTATAATCCTTACTGTAATGCGCTGTGTCGTTTTTCCCTTGTCTCTTTTTTTATTTTTATTTTTTTTAATTAAATGATTTCAGGACTATCATGATGAATTACTACATCTTTGTAAATCTGTGATTTTCTTAGCATTTAATTGAGGCTGTGGGACTAATAATGATATAATTATGCTTTTGACTCGCCTACACCTCAGCCGTGTCGCTCACATTTGTGAGTCAGCATGTAAAGCCCAGATCAATTCTGGCATAAAAAAGTGGTGGTGCAGTGGTTAGCACTATTGCCTTTCAGCTCCAGAGTACCCTGGTTTGACTCCATCTGTGTAGAGTTTGCATGTTCTCCCCATGGCCCCATGGTGTGCTGCCAGTTGGACCCTGGCTCCTCATGAGCTGCTTCATGTTTTGTGGTCTTTATCTATCCCCGTCTGCTTTCCCGCCCTCTGTTTTTCTCAGCTCTGAATGAGTGTGCATGGATTTGTAGCACTTTTAAGAGCCTTTTAAGCTTCATCTCCCATTGCGTCTGTGTGTCTGGGTCCTTAAAATAGGTCATTTTCATCTAAGGAGTTTGTCGGCACTTCCTGATATCACGGTGAACATAGCTGAGCTTTGCTGTGTTGTTTTAATTGAAAATATTGTTTAATCCATTCAAATGTAACTATATTTGAGATATGACCCTACTAATTTGAATGTTCCTCATTTAAAAAGCTAATTTATTAATTTAGCTAAATTAATAAACAGTTTTGCTGTATTGAAGAGCAACAGTAAATTTGCAAAGAGAATAAGACCGGTTGCTTAAAATGAACAAGGGGGATTCCTTATTAGAAAAATCAAGTTTTGTATTGCGTAAATTGCATGCAATAATATTATTACTCAAATCTAAAGACATTTAGTGCATTTGAGTGCCATACACTCTGGATTTTAAGGAGAAATATCTGAAATGGAAAAACAAAAAATGAATAAACAAATTAATTTCATAGTAATGTGGGGGGAAAAAAAACTAAGGGGTAAATTATGCAAATAAATTAGGGACGTAATAAGTAGCCACCATATTGATTTAGGTCCCTAACTAGGCATTACCTGTGCCCATAATTAGTGCTGGATGATGGTTTTAATTTCCCATACAGTATTAATTTTTCATATATCACCATAGCATAGCTGCAACAACCGCTGTAATGCTTCAGACAGCAAATTATATAATATTATTATATTATAATAATTACCAAATGACATTGGGTGCAGCTCACAAACTATCCAGGTAGCATAACAATCATAACCGCTGGGAGAGGCTCAGTTGCTATTAGAGAACAGAGATGAAGGATGAATAAAGTCAGACTGAAGCTTGTGCCCAAGAAAGGAACTGTGTTTTCAAATCTGACTCGGACCAAAAGATTATATATTGCAAAGTTGGATGAGCCGCTGGTGGTAACTCCATCAGCTCAGCAGAAAACGTGTTGGAATACTGAAAGGGTGTGCAATTACTGTCTTTGAATTCAGAGCCTTTAACCAGTAGTGCCAGTGAAACAGTGAAGCCAAAGGCTCCGGTATCACTAGAAGAGATACTTTCTTGAGGCGCTGCATACGACAGGAAACTCTCTATTGATGAACTCATAGCTCCGTATAGAGCTCTACATTTGTGAAAAGAAATCAGTTTGGAAAATGGTTCTGGTCCAGGAGTACAATGGCCTCTAATTGTGAACTGGAAGAAGTTTGGAACAGGACTCCTCCTCTGTCTCCTCAACAGACAGTTGGCTGTCTAGCCAAATCGGGTAACAGAGCAAGAAAGTCCTTGGTTAAGGAAGTGACCAAGAACCCAGTGGTCACTTTGGCCTGTTAATCGCTCGTGAACCACATATCTCCTGAAAGATGCTCGTCACTCTGTGTTTGAGTTTATAGTTCTTTTATCACTTTCAGTGAAGGCTTGGGAGAAATGAGTCCTGCACAGCACAGCATCCAAGTCTATTTGCCATCTGTTGTCTCGCTGAAAATGCCCTGGCACACACACTTGCCGCAGGAAGTGTCCAGCGTCTTTGAATGGAAGTCAAGGCCATGCCGATGTTCTGAGCTGCTCGAGCATGTTCGCTTCCTCATCTGACCTTTTTCCCATCAGTGAGCCTGCACTATCACTTAGCTTTGAAACAAAGCAAGAAAGGAAGGGACTGTGGAAGTGTAGCAAAGCTTTGAAGACTCGGGACTTTGTGTCTGATTGTCCTCTAATTGATGAAACATTCCTTCCTATTTTACTTGGTATGAGCTTTGATCTTTTCTGGAAAAGGCGTTCTGGTAAATCTAGTTTTGTAATGTACTGCCAAGTTTTAATATCTCATGTTCCCTTATTGTTAGAGATGGTTTTCAGTTTATGGAATCAACCCTGTTTTTGTCAAGAGATTATCTAAAGGCTATGTATAAAATACTGTATAAAATAAAAGGCTCTGAAGTGGGCAGTGTATAGCCTGCTGTCAAAGCTATATAAGTTAGTGGCTTGGCCATGTAACCCCCATGGACTTTGGTAGCATGGTTAAATTTGTTCAATTGTTCTTTTGACGATGTCCAAGCTGACATTGAGTATGTCACTCATGTAAAAGGAGCCAAAAACACACCTTAAGGGTTCATGTGTTCACTGCATTATGTAGCCAGGTAGGACAGACGACTGCTGAGTAAAAGTGCATGGCTGAAATTAAAAACGACTGAACCAACTGCTCCAGGAGATGGAATACAGACACCACCAGCCTTGAGTCTATATTGTTTGATTTAATTGCTAAAAGAGATTGGTTGCCATTAAAGACAGCTCAACTACTAACTTATCTCACCAACTGCAAACTAACCACCGAGCAGAATATGAAGACCATGGTAAACTACCCACGACAGGCTTAAACCAGCCGTGGTACCAGCACAAAAACACACTCAGCAAAACTTTAGTGGAATAATCTTCTTCTTCTTTCGGCTTCTCCCTTTATCAGGGGTCACCACAGCGAGTTAAACGTTTCCACCTCACCCTCTCCTCCACGTCCTCTACTCTCACCCCAACTCCATGCATATCTTCATTTACCACAACCAAATAACTCCTCTTTGGTCTTCCTCTCCGTCTGTTGCCTGGCAGCTCCATCTCCAACATCCTCCTACCAATATATCCACTATCCCTCCTCTGCACATGTCCAAACCATCTCAGTCTTCCCTCTCGAATTTTGTCTCTCAATTTTCTAACCTGTGCTGTCCCTCTGAACTTTAGTGGAATCATTCTGCAAAAAAACAAGAAGAAAAGCAACGGCTCTCAAGACATAACAAATCATGTCATCAGTTACATCGCTGAAGACACTGTGCCAATTCAGGCGGTCGAGCGAGATGGGTTCAAAAACTTTTTAATACTTAAGACCCAAGAAATATGCTGCCAAAGTATAGTCTAATTATCATTATTGACCAAACTGAAGAAAATGTTTAGTTAATCTTTTGGTCAATATCGCATACCCGTACGTCATACTGTAGTCCATACTGTGGTGCCCTGGTCACCTGAAACATCTGTTATTGAGAAGTGGAAACATACTAGTGGCAAAAGCACAAGCTCACATATTTTGGCTGAAGTACTCAAGCACAAATATGGAGATTCAAACCGCCTCTGGAAGCAAAACAAGCACAAGAATTTCAGATTCATGGACTCTGTTTCAGTGGCTGAGCAGCCACATACAAGCTCGAACCAACAATGCCATCATGGAGCTAGGGATTATTCGAAACCAACATTGGGAATCATTAACTGATGTAATCTTGCCCATGTCAATTATTTCAATTTTTGTTATTCTGTTAATAAGATTATCTTAAGATCTTCTTAATGCAGATCATCTTAAAACCAGCTGCTATGCACTCCTTCATTATATAAAAAAAATCCTGGTTTTAATAGTTGAGGATATTTACAATACAACCCTTGTCAGTGACCTATTAGGGCAAAAAACAAACAAATTAAAAAGCAACTCCAAATAATCCAATTTCGTCATTAATTGAAATCGAGGTCAAATGTTCAATTGATCTTGATATTGGTTTGAGGTAAAATTGCCCAGCACTACACGATCCCGTTCTTTTCAGCTTTATAAATCGGGGCCATGTCCATACAAGTATAAGGTTCAGTGGCATTTATGTCCTCCCATCTGCTACATTTCTTGTCGTACAAAGTCATTTTAAAAATGCATTCAGCCAAACCTTGAGGTGAAATTTTGGATTTACTTTTAACTGTTTCACCATTGAAAGCAGCACATCTTGGCTATCATAATGCTAGTAGGCTTCATTTTACAATGATAAAGATTGCTTCTGTTGGTGCCTCCAACATCCATCAAGCAAATGATGTTTAATTACAGATCATGTTTTTTCTCTGGTTAGTGTAAGTGTCAGTTTTCTGGTAAGCAGCACTGTTTTAGTACTTCCACATTTGGACAGATATATCAGGCTTCGTGGGTTTTTCTGACAAATCTGGGTGTGGTGAATGCCGGAGGAATGCAGTAATCAAAAGGAAAGTCCCAGCTGTTGGATGAAAGTGAAATGATGTTCATTGGGCTGTATTTTGTTTGTTCTGTTGTAGGGAAATCTCTATAATAAAGCTTACAATGACATTTCAAAGAATTGAGTGATTGCCGTATTGTAGCAAGAGTTTGGGGAAGGCACATTCTTGTTTTAGCATGGCACTACCCCCTTAGGCTCTCCGGTGGTGCAGTGGCGATATGCTTGCCCACCACTCTGTTGACCTAGATTTGAGTCCTGGTAGTGCCTTCAAGCCAAGCTGGTCATTACACAGATACCATGGGCCATGTTTAAGAGGCTGAATGTGGAAGCATTCCTCGGTACTGCAACAGCAACCCTTTCTGAACCCCCGGTGATGGACTGGCACAGTCCAGGGTTCACGCTCACGTTCACCTTCGCCCCATGATTCTGGTTCTGAACCCATTCCCTACTCTGCAAACCCCCCAGGACTCCATGTTTTATTCTTTTTTTCCTTTAAAAAAAAGAAAAAAATGTGTTTCTGAGGTGAGGCTGTCTGTTAGTCTCATCTCCTCAATGTAGTACGTAGCACTGATCCCACTGATCGCAAGTCCCTGCAGTCATGTTCCAAAAAGTAGTGAAATCCTTCTCAGAAGAGTGGCTACTGCAAAGGGGGATGGATGTCGTCATAATGCTCAAGGTCCTTAAATGAGATATTCAGCACAGACATAATATGTGTGTGTATTAGAGGATCGGGTGTCACATTGTTCTACGGTGTAGGACTGAGGTTTAAAATAGATTGGCCCTCGGGGCTATACATTAAAAATGCCTGGGCTTTGACTGTGGATGTGTAAAGTAGATCATGTTTTCTAAAGATCAGCAAGCTTTGCTCGCAAGCACACTATTAGCTGCAGAAAATGAATGTGCTCTAGAGAATGCCCTTGAGACAGACTATGTTAACGGTATTCTGCCATCAGAAAATAGATTTCATATCTCCCAGGCAGGGAGACTTTCTTTCAGATATGAAAGGTTGAAAGTGGAAAAAGTGGGAAAAGTTCTGCAACGAGAGAAACTAGTTTGAAAAATGGAGACAGGTCTGTAAATGTCAAGGTGTATACACTCACTGATCAGTTTATTAGGTACACCTCCTTGTTTCTACACTCACTGTGCATTTTATCCGTTCCACTTACCATATAGATGCACTTTGTAGTTCTGCAATTGCAGACTGTAGTCCATCTGTTTCTCTACATACTTAGTCCTCTTTTCTCTGTTCACTATTGCTCAGGACTAGGGGTGGGTACTGGAAAGGACTTCACGAAAAGGAGTCAACAACCAAGTTTACAACCCATTTAAAATGTTTTGTTTTGGGGGTTTTTTGTTCTTTAAAAATAAAAATTCATGTAGTGTATCAGGAAAATAAGTAGCGCGATATATTGAGTTATCAATTTGTTTTTTTGTAAGCACAGTCCTGGTCAGGATCCCCACAGATCAGGTACTATTTGGGTGGTGGATCATTCTCAGCACTCCAGTGACCCTGATGTGTTGGAGGTGTGTTACTGTGTGTTGAGCTGGTGCACAGTTCGTGTTAGTCATCCTCTAAGCCTTCATCAGTGCTCACAGGATGCTGGTGGCTGGACATTTTTTGGTCGGTGGGCGATTTTCAGTCCAGCAGTGACACTGAGGTGTTTAAAACCTAACATCAGTGCAGTGCTGGGAATGATCCACCACCCAAATGGTACCAGATCTGTGGGGGTCCTGACTAGTAGAGAACAGAGTAAAGGGGACTAACAAAGTATGTAAAGAAACAGACGAGCTACAGTCTGTAATTGTAGAACTACAAAGTGCGCTTCCCCAATATATGGTAAGTGGTAAACTGATTCAATGTTCAAGTCAGATCTATTTATATAGCATTTTTACAATGGAGCATTGTCTCAAAGCAACTTTACAAGTTTAGATTATCTCCTAATAACTACGTCCAATCCCAAATTGAGCAAGCCTAGGGCGACAGTGGCAAGGAAAAACTCTCTGAGTGTTATAGGAAGAAACCTTGGAAGGACCAAGACTCAAAAAGGAGCCCAACCTCCTTGGGCGACGTAGATGATAAATCTAAGAGCGAAACTAAAGTCATGGAGTCAAAGTTCGAATAAAATGTGAAGTATGCACATCGGCATTAAGTGGCCCGGGTATGATGGGGCTGGAGCTGATGACAGAAGCAGCTTGAGTGAAGCTGCAGCGGATGAAAATCATGTGTGGGGCAGGAACTGGTACCGGAACACGTGGACAGTGAGTGTAAAAACAAGGAAGTGTTTGTAATAAAGTTGTCGGTGAGTGTATGTCTCAACGCAATTCGAACTAAAAATGTCATTAGCGTTATTGTTTACCTGTTCATTTTTAGAATCGCTGCATTTGTGCTTTACAGTGTTTGTTCTTGTGTGCTCCTCTAATGTCCTTGTTGGATCGGTGCTTTGAGAAAGATTAAAGGGCACTCAGTCATTTATGCCATGTAGAAAGCAAAGGTTTGACAGTAATTGTGCACCTCCTTGTGCATCCTGCTCGGCTTTCAGAGAAACTGTTTGGCCTGTTTGCTGCAGTCATATTTTCATTGGGTGTAGCCTAACCCATCTCTTGCGTATGATGAATGAATCATGTCATCCAAAGTTTACTGTTAGAGAATTCCTTACACAAAAGGCTGGCTCTTCTGTCTTATCCTGAGGTGATTGATGCATATTAAAGAAGTAGGCTATGAATGGGGAAAGCTCTGGAGCTGTAATCTGAGCTCAGACGGCTGCTCTTATTTCTCTTCCCAACACAATAGAGCTCCACTGACAGGTATTGTGGTTTGAGCTTAAGCCTGGGGTGGAGAGGCGTGAAATATTAAAGTTCAGGGCTCATGGACATCATCCAGACTTTCCCTTTTGGAATGTTGCAGTAATTGTTTTGGTTCAGAAATCTCTGGGTTCCAACTTGTAGTCGTTGTCGCCATCCGTCCACCAAAATTCCTGGAGACTGGATGGTGTAAACGGACTGTTTCCGGGATGCATTAAAGCTGTATTTTCTTTTGTGGTGATAAAATGGCTTGTAAAGAGGCCCGTCGTCTCTGCCTCGGTGCCTCTTTATATATACCTTTGTGCTGTTGCGTTGCTTTGATGCTAATTCCCTTTCCTTTATGTACCTGAGACACTTTGATATACATTTGTTCCACTCTCCATTCTCACTAATCCGATCGTTATCATTCAGCACTGATGCCTTAAAAAGTGGAATAATATTCCTCCTTAAACATGCCACATCTTGTTTCTTTACTTTAGCCTCTGTACCATTGTCAGCACCTGCTTATAGTTAAACAAGCCTCAGTCCCATGTGACAGCAATGCTCACCATCGTCATCTGCTCATGCTCCATGCATGTGTGCAAGAAACCTTTCGGCACCGACGGCGGTCCTGTCGTGTGTCTCATTACAACTGCTGTACTACAGCTAATGTATGTGGCACGGCAATCTATGGATTAAGTAAGCTATTAACCTTAAGAAGGATTATAACCTTACTGGACCACAGGCGTTGTCCGAAAGGACAGCATTTTATTTTTTATATGGCACATACCTGTACTGTATGTTGAGATTTATCAGCTTAATTCTGTCTTTTGATAGTACACATCAAACAGATTAAGATAACCACTGCGAAAAAATGTGGCCGCGTGATGGATAAAACAATCTAGTTTTTTTTTTGGTCTAGGAATTTGTCACATGTTTCCTGACAAATCCTTTTGAGAAAAACTCCCTTGTGTCTTTTTGCTTTCCACACTTTCTCAGCCAATTCATCTGCTCTTGCCCAATGGCTATGCCCTCTCAGAGGCAATTCCCTCCTGTCCCTTTTTACTTACTTGTGAGAGTCTGAGATGAAAACATCTTGGTCAGACTGTTAATGAAGACAAGTTCACCTACAACGGCTGTTTTATCCTGCAGTCCATGCATTGTCTGTTGTAAATTTCTCCATGGATCCTCTTAATATTCACTGAAAATACATTTTGTCTACAGCTTTTCAGAGATTTCCAGAGAGAAACAAAGCATAAGCTGATTGTATAGCGTTAAATATTTATCGTAAACTAGTAATAATAATAGATTTATCATCTACGCCTACGCCGCCCAAGGGAGGTTGGGTCCCTTTTGAGTCTTGGTCCTCCCGAGGTTTCTTCCTATAACTCAGGGAGTTTTTCCTTGCCACTGTCGCCCTAGGCTTGCTCATTTGGGATTGGACGTAGTTATTAGGAGATAATCTAAACTTGTAAAGTTTTGCTTTGAGACAATTCTCCATTGTAAAAAGTGCTATATAAAAGATCTTGACTTGTCTTGACTAATAAGGTGTTCGACTAGCTTTTTGTCATCAAAATTACACAACTGAAATTTCTCTTAATTTTAGTTAAATAGGATTCATTCATTTTTTTGGATTGTAGATTGGTGGATTCCAAATTCTTTTAGAGATGTGACCTTTTCCATGACATATTTGCATCCCTCCTGAGCATTTAACCGCTATATTTCTAACGTCCTTGGGTCTCCATCTCCTGTGTATTAGGGAGCCAACCTTGGTTGTCCTCCATGATTGAAAACTTTTTTGACTCTTATGTCACCCTTCAAATGTCACTGTTTAATCCTAGATAAAAAGTAGATAAGAGAACCCAAGTAAAGCTGAGATTTCTTTATTAGGAAATGGAACCCAGTATTACATATACAGTCTCTATAAATTGAGAAGACCACTGCAAAATGATTTGGCTTCTTTGTTTTTACTATTTGTATTTACTGTTCCTGTTGGCGCGATTTTTGTTTTTGATCATTTTCCTCAATAAATAAATGAGCAAACATAATATTTTCACCTCATTTGTTTGAGTTCTTTTTTTTATCTACTTTTAGGGACTTGTGTGAAAATCAGATGATGTTTTAAGTCATCTATTTATTCAAAAACAATAAAATTCTGAAGGATTCACAAAACAAAAAAAGTGGAGGAAGCTAGCCTCAACAGCCAAGTGAACCAAAATGTGTACTAGGACTTAAACAACATTGGTATAAAGTTAGTACAAATGACAATATAGGAGCGGTGTCAATCATTTAAATCTAACGCAAATATGACCTGCTTTAACTGTTTGCTTTGCTTGTTTTTCCTTCCCAGAATGTAAACCTCGGCTATATTCCTTTGGGTATGATCTGTCTGGAGCACTCATCCCTGCAAGACCTCTTTGTCCTTCAGAAAGGACTGCCTCACCCAGCCTGCAGGCCATATTCTTTTCTACACTGGCTAAGAAGGACAAGAACTTAAAGAGGGCAGAACAGGAGGGGTGTCAGGGTGTTGGGCAGGGGGCTGATGGTGCATGGGACGGGCAGCGCACATCTCCCAAGTTGAGTGGGAGCCCACCCTTGTCCATGCTGTCCCCCTGCCCACACCAGTTCCTCCTTCGCTCTGCAATGGTGACATGATGCCATGCGTCATGGAAGTTCTCCATTTCATCTCGCGTTCATTTTCACTCTGAACAAGGAGAGGAACCAAGGGTGAGAGAAGGGCCGCCATAAGAGGAGAAAAAATAAAGCTTTCTCTAGACTCGGTCAGGTGTTAGCTAACAAAGAACGGTGTGTATACTTATACAAGCGGCTGCAGGGTGACGATGCTGGTGTGTGGGCGCATGAGGCGGCTCTACCGGCAGCTCACGCTGCAGACCAGCCTACTGCTGCTCTTCCTCTTCTGCATGGTCAGTGTGCTCATCTCAGCCTACTTTCTGTATGGGGTCAAGCGGGAGCTCGAACCTGCAGGAGTCGGGGGTGTGGAAAACATGGGCGAGGGAACCGGCGACTGGGGGGATCCACAAGCCACTCCTTCTCCTCCATCAGCCAGGGTGCTTCCTGCGAGAACTGTCAAACCAGCGGACACGTCTCGAACTGACCCTGTGGTTCTGGTGTTTGTGGAAAGCCTCTACTCTCAGCTGGGCCAGGACATTGTGGCGATCCTGAATCGGGGTCCGCTTCCGCTACCAGGATCGAAATCGCCCCTGGGAAAGGCGATATGCCCACGCTTACTGACAAGAACCGGGGCCGCTTCACACTGGTCATTTATGAGAACATCCTCAAGTATGTCAACCTGGATGCCTGGAACAGAGAGCTGCTTGATAAGTACTGTGTGGAATATGGAGTGGGAATCATTGGCTTCTTCAAGGTGAGGACGATACATATTTGGTCTGCAGATATATTGCGGTTATATCCAGTAAGCCTGTGTGCCATGTAGGCAGCATCGAGCCACAGCCACAACTGTATTTTGCAATACCAGTAATACTCCTTTTGGTGTAATTTAGCACAGTCAGTAAGTTCACATTATGTGGACTTGACAGAAAATTGGCATTGTTAACCCATAGTGGAAGTGACTGCATTGGCCGCTGAAGGCGCATTACTTTATATTGCTGCACAGTAAAAATCTAATTGGAGGAAGTTCTTATTTTAGTAGGGTTCAGCTGTAAGAATTTATGTTATACTTCCCAACCACCTATAATAAAAGTACTGGACAATGTGGTGTCTGGATTACATCCTCTAGATGACTTTTGCCTTATATAGGGGACTATACTTAGTACACCTAAATTATTTCAGTAAAACCTGATATAAAATTACCATGTTGACGAAATCAACTTAGTTTTTAGTTCATCACAACTAAACTGGCAGCTGCACTGCCATAAAGGATATTCTTTCTGTCGCCAACGTTCAAATTATTTATTAACTGAGCTCATAGACCCACTTTACTGTGGAACATACCCCGGTAAAATGTTGCTGTGCCCTACTAAAGTCACGTCTAGGGCTGCAACTAACGATTATTTTTAATAATCGATTAATCGGTTGATTATTTTTTTCGATTAATCGATGAATCGCATTTTTAAAAAAACCTTTCCATGTCTTTATTCAGAAATATACCATTAAATAACAGAGCAAATAAGTGCTTACAATGAATGAATAATAAGTTAAATTCATTAATAAATTAAAATAACAAATTAAATAATAAAGAAAAATAAGTGCATCTCTGATGCAAACACTACATACAAACTCATTCACTCCCTTTCTTTAGGAACTTTGCATTGCAATCCAAAAATGGTATCATGTCAACATGCTCCAGGCTAAAGCTGGCTCTCTTTTTAGAGACTATGGCCCTGTCCACACGAACACGGGTATCTTTAAAAACGTAGCTTTTCTATGCGTTTTGACCGTTCGCCCACACGAAAACGGACCTTTTTTTGCAAAACTCCTTCCAGGGTGAAGATTTTCAGATGACAAATGACGTTACAAGCAAGAAACTCCGTTCCCCCAGTCCACACGGCAACGCTTGAAAAACGGAGTTTCTTGCTTGTACCGTCATTTGTGCGCCGTTAGCTCCTTTGTTTTACATGAGGGCGATTTTGTGCCATAGCGGGACGTAGCCAAAATAGTGCCAGCTGTAACACTGCTGACCGAACTTGTTACAAATCTACAAATACATTTACATTATTACTTTTTCATTACACTGAAGAACAGAGGCGGCAGAATGCGCTACGGAGGTCACTACATATCCCATACTATATCCATCACACCCACGAAGCAGTTTTCCCCGCCCCCATCGTCGCCGGTTGGGCACAAGACCCGGTCGGACCTCTCGTTGGTGGACAGCTTTTCAAAACGAAGTGGTTGTGAAGAACAATGGCTAGAAAATGTTCGTATGCATAGGACGTCGCTGTTGTCGTTGAGTGAGCTGCTTCGCCGGCATATAGGGACTGCTGGTTTGGGCTCTGCTCTTGGCAGCGACTTGTGCGTTTTTGCGTTTTCATGTGGACGAAGTTTTTTGTTTAAACAATGCTTGTGTGGACGGGATGTTTTTTATAAACGAATTTGAAAACCCCCGTTTTAGAAAATACCCGTGTACGTGTGGACATAGCCTTAGCGCTAACTTATTTTGAAGATTCTCGCTCCGTTCAATCGCTCGTGTTTTTTTTTCCAGCGCTGACCGCGAGTGCCGCAAGTAACGTAAGCGGATATGATAAGGCGGGGGACACATAAATCATGCAACACAACGAATCGATAATGAAGTTCGTTGTCGACGCTTTTAGTAATCGATTATTATCGATTTTATCGATTCGTTGTTGCAGCCCTAATCACGGCGATTAAAAAGTCAATTTTCTATGCAGAGCTATAGGACATGTCACTCAAATTCACTACAGGCACTACATTTCCCATAATGCTTCAGCATCTTTCCAGGAGCTTGAAGGGCTAACACTTTCAGTGCGAGCCAGTTTCATTAGGTTTTTTGCATGGATTAATGGACATTGGCAAATATGTAAAACAAAGTCAGCCACAATTCAGGCAAGCTAATAGTTCATAGCTAAATGTTTTGGCCACTTATAACTGTATAACATAACAAAAGTACATTTTGGACCACTAAAGCAATTGCTTTTATTAAATTAGTAAAGGCATCAGGTGTGTTAAACAAAATTAATGCAGTTAATAAAAAGACTTATGTCAATTTGTTCTTCATTTCTAATCCATGGCAGAGTAACGCCCACTTTAGTGTTAAATCACTTAATCTATTCTGTGTTTAACAGGCTTATTTTTTTATGTCTAGTTGTGCCCCTGTGGCTGATTGGCAATCAGTACAACAAGTAATCTAGAAATGCCCTTGGGCCAATAATGAATTTTTGAAATAATTGTCATCTAAGGAATTATCACAATAAATTACATCATCATGATCCAAATTCATTTAGGAACAACACTGGCAACATCTTTTAGAACAAACTTTGTAATTTTGCTCAGTACAAGAAAGTGGATCTCATATAGCTTTATTTGCATATTTCCCAGCAGAATTTTCCCAGACTGAAAATAGGCTATTATCTTACCAAGTGGTGTTCAGTGTTTGTATATGTGGAGTTAATTGGTTGAGATTTGTATAAATAACAATTATTAAAAAAAAGAACTAAATAAACTTATACTAGAAATGCACACTAATGAGGGATTAGGGTTACTAATGAGGGAACAGGTATCTATTTCGGACACAGTCATGTATTCAGCATGGAAGCTATTCAGAGAGTGCTCTTTGCAATACATGCATGGTGAATATAACCCGTTGAGGAACATCTCTGAAAACGTTCGGAACAACAACAGCGGAAGAGCAATTCCATTTCCATTCAAAGAAAAGTTGAGCAAAAATGTTTCTGTATGCTGTAATTTATCATTTTTAGACAGAAAGAAAATTCTTGAATTGGTCAAGAAAATTGCAATCGGTGCATCTCCTAGTTATTGAAAAGCAAGAGATAAATAAAGCTGAAGCACAAATGAAAACAATAGAACAGGAACTTCAATAATATTTGTGCGTATTTGAGTGGACGAATACTTCCAGCTATGCTGATTGTACTAGTAGTAGTTTTCAGAACTCAGTATTCTCACTTTAATGTTTGAAGGGTGCATACACCTCTGGTGAGTTAGCATTTTTTCCATTCTGGAATTTTGCTTCCTCACCCAATTATACCTTAGTGAATAAAAGCTCTGAACCCATCTAATGATACATTGTGGAGAAGCACATCTCAGATAACTGAAGCAGTTTCCTGTGAGGGTGGTAGTGACTTCAGCTAGCAGTTGGCTTAACATAATCTCTTGAGCACAGCCTTGCCTTCATCTTCCTTCGTTTGCCTGCTCTTTTTTTGGCTTTGGGGCCAATTATAAAACATTTCTATGGATTTCTGTGGCACCCAAGGCTAAATGGTGTTGAAGATCTAAAGCAGTGAAACAATGAAGCATCACAGGAGTGATCAGATGACAGGAGGGAATTGATTTAATGAACGTGGTTGCCTTATGCTTGCAACCTATTGGCTGTAGAGACATGAGTCTATAAGTTGAGTTTACAATCCATGAAGAGTACTCAATCCAGTTTTAACCCAGCTGATGTCCCATAATAAGCTTGACGTCCAATGTAAAAGCCGTTAAAGGTTTTGCTTTCATGTTTCGGTTGTAGTTGCAAGACCGTAAGAGCAAGAGATGAGTGACTCTCTCTCCGGGTTTTGCAAGTGCATATTTTCAAAATCTGTTGGGTGGTACCAGGCTAGTCAGCATCCAGAAAGCCCTGATTTCATATCTCATTAATTAGACAGTGATTTATTATACGAGTAACTACAACTTTTTATTTGCACCAAAGCGATCGTCTTTGTCACAAAATAATGACTATTACTTGATACATAATTCTGCCACACTAAAAAGCCTGGCTAACGATCAGCCATTAATCATAATCTAAATTCTGTCTGTAGTACGTTTTTTTGCAATGAAAAAGGTAATAAATGTGCTTTTGAGACAGAATGGCTGCTGGTTTGCAGGCAATTATGAGAGTCTTTGGTTTACATCGCTTGTCATCTTTTACTAAGTTTGCCAGCCAATTGCTTTGTTAGATCATGGGTCATTAATGGATATCTGATGTCCCATAATAAGGGCTGTGGTAGCCTAGCGGTTAAGGTACTGGACTATGGACCAAAAGGTCCAGGGTTCAAATCCCACCTCTGCCACTGTTGGGTCCTTGAGCAAGGCCCTTAACCCACAATTGCTTGGATTATAAGACTGTACCAATTGTAGGTTGCTCTGGATAAGGGCGTCTGCTAAATGCTGTAAATGTAAATATCTGTTTACATGTCAGCTTTGCTGCTTTTGAAAGCTAATGCTCCATCAAAAAATTATTTCCCAGTTTGGAAATGCTAACCAACACTGTACTCACTTTACACAAGTCAAATTTTATTCTATAGGGTTTTTTTCCCATAGTGATCATACAGGTTGAGTAAGTAGGTTTCTCATTTGGATTTAAAACACACTTAAGTTGGCGATTCAACAGTAATCTGGCAAACTATTCCAGAATTAGCAACGATATATGAAAACCATATTCCACCTGCTGCAACTGATACCAGGGATCAACAGTATGTTTGCTTCAGCTGAGCAAAGAGCTCACAATGGGCTATACAGCTTTAGGAGATTTGCTGGATTAAATTATGTTGTGCCAAGTATCCAAAAACTGATTTCTCCCTATCTCTCTGTCTACCAAACTCCCATAAAGGCGAATGAGAACAGTTTGCAGAGCGCCCAGTTGAAGGGTTTTCCCCTCTTTCTGCATTCTAACCTGGGCTTAAGAGACTGTAGCATCAACCCCAAGTCACCCCTCTTACTCATCACTAAGGCTCGTGAGGTTGAGCGTGGCCCTCTGCCAGGGGACGACTGGACCGTCTTCCAGTCAAATCACTCCACCTATGAGCCTGTCCTGCTGGCACGGGGTAGGACACCAGAAGCTGGAGGTCCTCCAGCACCCCTGCACGCGGCAGTTGTCCAGGACCTGGGACTTCACGACGGTATTCAGAGAGTGCTCTTCGGCAACAACCTTAACTTCTGGCTGCACAAACTGGTGCTGGTAGATGCGGTGAGCTTCTTGACGGGCAAGCGCCTGTCACTTGCACTGGAGCGCTACATTCTGGTGGACATTGACGACATCTTTGTGGGCAAAGAAGGCACACGAATGAAAGTTTCTGATGTCAAGGTAAGCAGAAGTAGATATGGCTTACTGCTCTTGATTACATTTACATACAGGATACTGCTGAGTGGTGCTTGGTGTTGGTGCACTGAATGTATACCATGATATTAGTTGCATCTAGACCTTCAGGATAGAACAAGTTCACACAGAGAACAGAACTAATGAGAACACGGAGGATGCTGGAAGCAGACCATAAAGATTGCATTAGAACACTGATGGTTCTTGCTTTAATTGGGTTGGTTTAGATTAATTCATGCTTTATGTTGTGCCACAAAGCAGGACTACTAGGACATTTTCCATCATTTAAGTTTGGTTTATGCTGCACCAGAACAGTTGTAAGTTTGTAGCTGTCCATATAACCGTCCCTCTCCAAACTGATTGTTGGCTGGCTTCAATAACACTGAAATTAGGGATGCACTGAATATTCGGAAACCGAAATTCTATGGGAAAAATAAGTAAAAAGAGCAAAAAATCCGTACCAAACAATGATGTTTTGATGACGTGATCAAATTGCAACCAGCATGAAGCGAGGCACTCTTTGTAAATGCAGCAAACATGTTGGCTGTGTGGAAGCAGGGTTCTACAGTGCCAGGGTTTTGTTCGCATTTGCACCTTCCCTTTTTTGTTGTTTAAAAACTATTCAAGAAAATGGGCATTGTTTTGCATTTTTTACACTTCACAAATAAAAAGCCATAAGAAAATTGATTCATAACCTCAGTATCTTGAATCGCATCGTGAGCAGAGTGTATCGTTACACCCCTACTAATTTGCCATGTTATTTTGGATGTAGCCAAAACTTGCATAAATGCCTCAAGTCTTTTCTTCATTTCCAACAGACTTGATATTCCCCCAGGGGTGAGTGATCTGGAAAATATACCACAATTGCTGTTGACTGGTCCATAATATCACAATTACCGTATTTTCCGGGTTATAAGGCGCATTAAATGAAACAAAACTCTTAAGTTCCGTCGGAAGCTCAGTTTGGTCTTTACCTGGCGCAGGGCGTCTTCTTGCTTCCTCCACTTCCGTACCATTGATTCGTTAATGTTGAATTCTCTCACAGCTGCTCTATGACCATGTTGTACTGCGTGACTGATAGCGTTGAGTTTGAAATCCGCTTCGAAAATGTATGAATGAATGCACGTACCCTAATGCTGAAGCACATACCGTATTACTCCACGATGCTGCGCACTATGGTGGCCGTAAGCTTCGTAACTTACCAAAGCCGTGCTAAAACATTTTGACAGATTTATGAGCGTCATGTACCATCTACAATCGGTTCTAGGTCAGGAAGCACAACCAGAATTAATTCATACATTAGACGCACCGCATTTTAACGCGCACTGTCGATTTTTGAGAAAGTTAAAGGATTTTAAGTGCGCCTTATGGTTCGAAAAATACGGTACTTGTTAGGTTTGTTTTTAAGACTAATTTGCAGCTGAACACAACAACCGAAGTCATTTCTGTAGCGATAAATATCCACAGAAGATAAAAAATAGCACTTGTAGAAGACATAGAACCTTTTTAAATAAACTTCACATCAAAAAAATGTTTCAAAAAGTAAATATCACTAACATGTTCTGGGTGCCCACGAGTAAGATCCTAATAGTCCAGCCGGACCATAAATGGGCGAGTAGTATTGATGATATTTTGTATTCAGTAGTGGTGTAATGATACACTCTGCTCACAATTGGATTTTCTTATGATTATTGATTTTACATTTGAGAAAGTGTAAACAATGCAAAACAAGGTACATTTTCTTTATGTGCCTTGTTTTTAGTCCCCTGCAATTCAAAATGAGTAGGAATAGAGGTTTAAAATTGTAAATACAATGCTCTATTGTAGCTTCTCCGTATCTTAAATAATCGAGAGAAAACATTCGTTTTTTATTTCTAAATAAATTCAAAATAATGTTTGTTTTTCTAAAAAAATGTAAACAAAAAGAATCTTTGCTCTGCTACATTAGAATAACTTTAGCTAAAAATGAGTTTTAAATGCGGATGGGGGCATGACTGATGATTGCCCCCTGGTGTTCATAAAATGCAATTTCATTAGATGACAAAATAAACAGAATGCATGTGACATGTCATTTTTGCACCCCTAGTATTCGGTCATGTCTCTGCATTTTGTCTGTATCAGAGGAATTGCGGAGTTGGTGAGTAGTAACAAGGATCAGCTAGGTTGTTTTTGACCATTGTCGGGTATCCTTGCTAAGGAAAAAAGTTTGTTAGATTTTTTAATTCGGCACTGTTTCCGTCTCTTGGACCCACGTGCTATCCCTGCACTGTCGGGCTTTCGACATACCCTTTGGGGTGCTTTCTTCTGAGTTGGTGGAACAAGTTCACTGCGTTGTTCCACCAGTCGGGTCAATCTTGCAGCGTCCCCGTTGTATTAATAAAATAAATCCAACCATTCCATACCATAAATGTTTGTGTTGTCAGCTGTGCTACTGACTCTGCGTTAGAATCATTTGTTATAAGGTGTAAGTCATTTGTTACAGCTTCCTGCCCAAATGGTTTTAAGGAGGTGGTTTGTGGTCCCCTGCACAGGACTGATTAAGTCCCACGGGGTGCCCTACTCCGACTGTATCTCATCCCACACCCAACCCGCCTCCGCACTTTACGCCCACATTTCATCCCTACCATCTCCGTCTGCAGCATAAGTTTCATCCACAAAGGTGTGCATTTAATAATGGCTGTATTAACTTGTTTCCACTTGGGCTAATACAGTAATCATGTAATCCAGTGGCCTGCCTAATTAGCTGTGCGTGTAAATGACTTCAATTAAGCCCGAGACCTATTTTACACACACTTCTTATTCAAGATGAAAGCAAAACGGGGGTTTGAAATGATCATTTGTTGGATTTCTGGCCCGTACATCCTGCAACGCTGTGGGGCCAAAGGATCCAGCACTAATGCAAAGCCGCTCGAGGTGCGTTTTTTCATCGATCTGAAGAGGCGATGCGAGACATCTAAATCAAACGCCCCTGCCAAAACTCGTTACGTGCTATGAAATGTCCTATAATAGACAGCGCTCAGAGGTCAGTATCTTTGACGGTCCTGCACTCCTACACTCCTGTTTGATGTATATTTTTTTCTATTTCACTCCACTTTTTTCTTCTCTTTTTTTTTTCCTCCTCTCTTGTTTTTCTTCTCGCACTGTGTTGTGGCCTTCTGGCTCTGATCCTGGTGGCATACCAAAAGAGACTATGCAATGGGTGGATGGTAGAAAGTTCAAGAGAAATATGTATGGAGGCATGGGAAAGACTGAAGATTTGCAGACAGAAAGCAGCAGGCAACACACACTTCCTTTCTTAAAAAAGAAACTCTGAGCGCCTCAGATGTGGAAGCCTCACCCATTGTCACCCGCTTATCAGCTGCTGAAACCAAATTAAGACTGGTCACTGCACTCAAATGAGATTTAGCTTTCACTCCTCCTGCCTCTGCCTCTCTCCTCCTTCCCCAATCCCACACTGCTTTTGAATGTGTTTCAAAGGCTCATTCAAGAAGGCAAGCTGCAGATCCATTTTGCTGTTTCTTTTTTCAGTGGCCTTTTTCATCTTATCTCTGTGGCTTCTGAGTGACTGCTTAGGTTTGGGCCAAAAGTGTAGTGTAAAGATTTTTCAGCATTCTACACAGAAACCTACTCGCTGTTCGGCCGTGCCTCATGGGGGAGGCAGTTAAAAAATTGGAATATGGTATATATAATCAGTTCAAATATCTAAGAGCCTGCTGGTGACATCACCTCTTAATACAATTAAGGCGTGGCCTTGACGACTTAGAGCTATGGAATGAGAATCTAAATCTAATTCGTAAAAGACTAATGGTGGGGAACGAGAACTTGTCTTATTATTAATACTTATCTCTTCCCACCCTTACTAACTAGTTTCTACGCTAGGCTCTTGTTCCCGACGCCGTTAAGTTTGTTAACAGATTCGTTTTAATAAGAAGGGATGTCTGGAGGAATCCTACCTTCTGGGTCTCAGTACTTGCTCTTCCTCTCACTATCCTAAGAGGTGGTGGCAGGTTGTTTTTCACTCTCTGTGTAAGTAGGGCTGCAAAAAATCGTCTGTATCACGATTTTTTGTTTTTGTGATTCTGCATCGATTTCCAGCTGCAAATATCGTTGTTGTTTTTTTTTTAAAGGGAAAGAAACAGCGCTTTGTAATGGGTTTGTAAGCTAGTGGGTTCAGTCCGATAATGTGTTTTGCCGATGATATTTAGAAGTAGGGTGACCGATGACTGATGTATAATATTGCCAATATCAATTTTTTAATTGTATTTGTACGCTAAATCTAATAACAATAAATGAGGACAAACCAAATTGCTGATTAAAAGAACAATTTATTTAAGCTATAAATGCACTGTGTCTTCTTGTTTTGTGCACTGTCTATTTATGAAAAAATTTAGTTTTATTGCTCTTAACATAACACAACAATGTACAGTGGGACAAAAAAGTATTTGGTTCCAGCCCTGATTGTGCCAGGCCTCCTACTTAGAAGATGAGAGAGGTCTGTAATTTTTCATCATAGCTACACTTTCATTATGAAAGAAAAATGAGAAATACTAAATCCAGGAAATCACATTGTTAGAATTTTAAAGACTTTAATTGTATCATGGTGGAAAACAGTATTTGGTCAATAACACAAGTTCAACTCAATACTTGTACATAACCTTTTGTTGCAAGGAACAGGGTCAACGTTTCCTGGAAGTCGTCACCAGTTTTCACAAACTGTAGCTTGGTCAAGTTCGCCCATTCCCCATGCAGATCGCTCCTATGAGCAGTGGATGTTTGGGGCAACATGACTTTCAACTCCCTCCACACATCTCTATGGGGGTTGAGGTCTGGAGACTGACTAGAGCCACTCCATGACCTTGAAATGCTGTTTAACGAGCCACTCCTTCATTGCCCGATCGGGTGTTTGGATCATTGGTCATGCGGAATACCCAGCCATGTTCCATCTTAATGCTCTCACTGATGGAAAGGAGGTTTTGGCTTAAATCTCACGATACATGCCCCGTTCATCCTTCTCTTAACACCGATCAGTCGTCCTTGTCGCTGTTGCAGAAAAGCCCAAAGCATGAATGTTCCACCCCATGCTTCACAGTAAGGTGTGGTGTTCTTGGATTCAGCTCAGCATTTTCTTCTCTTCTTTTCTCTTCCTTCAGAGTTTGCGTTTTTTACCAAAAAGTTCTATTTTGGTTTCATCTGACCACATGAATATTCTCCCGTCCTATTTGCCTATTGGTTAATTTTCAACTCTTCCCAGCCTGGTGCAGGTCCTACAATTTTCTCTTCCACTGTCCTTCGACCTTCTTTGGTCTTGGCCATGTTGAGTTTGGAGTCCCTGACTGTTTGAGGCTGTGGACAGGTGTCTTTTATACAGATAACGAGGTCAAACGGTGCCGAGTTAATCAGGTAACACGAGTTGAAGGACATAAAGCTTCTTAAAGAAGTTCAGTCTGTGAGAGCCAGAATCTTCTTGTTTTGTGAGGAACCAAATACTTATTTTTCAACCATGATTTAACAATTAAATTCTTTAAAAATCTAAAATCCTACAATGTTATTTCCTGGATTTTTTCCTCGTTTTGTCTCTGATAGTTGAAGTGTACCTGTGATGAAATTACAGACCTCCTCTCATCTTCTAAGTATGATAGTTGCACAATCATTGAACTGACCAATACTTTCTTGCCCCACGGTATTACCAAAGAACAGCATCCACATCTTTCGGGGGAAAAATGAAAAAGGTTTAAACACTGCAAAAACCAACAAACAGTTTTTTACGAAGTGCATGTGACGCATCTTTTTTTTATTTTAATTCAAGTTCCAGTAAAACAGTAAATGGAACGGAATGCTGGAAACAACGGTTTTTTGATCTTCTCATAAATGGCCCTCCCTCACCTGAATCTCCACATGTTTGTTTTTATCACTCTGTAAGTTCCAGTGTAATTATAGTCTCCTCCTCTGTAGATGTACAGTACAGTGTTTTAACTCCATTTTCTTTCTTTTTTTCTTCGTGAAACAAGATGTAACACAAGTTTTTGTTCCCAGCTTTTTAATGTTATTCCAATTGCTTATGGTCTAAACAAATGCAAAATTGCTTACTTCATCATAAACTCGATTTTTGGTGACCACTCAAACGAAAATTATGAATTTTTATTAGAGAAACGTCACCAACGGGGCCGAAGTATGCGTTGTAAGCCTCACACATCTTAGCAGATGCCTTCCACAGAGTACTTTTTCACTCTGTCTTTATACAATTGCCCATACATGCCAAAGCGTCTGCTGGATGTATGCAACCTCTTGCGCCATCTAATGGACTAAGTTGCTGTGACTGTAGGAAAAAGGATGTCTCTCCAAACTCGATAAAATGGTCAATCTTATTCCATGCAGTAATCAAAGTACAAGAGTGTACTGAGGGATTCAGCAGAGCAGACTGATCACCCGGTAGCAGAGTAACACACAATATCTCCATTTGAAAGTAGTGGTCCGTCCTAATCTCTTCCTCCTGTATGGTGTGGGGTGAAGTGTGAATATGTCGTTTTATCATCATCTGATGAGATGAATTCCTCCTGTCTGTCTAGTCAGTTCCCTCCCCTTTGTCTGTGATGGCTGTTGCCCACTTACTAGGCAATCCCCATCAATTTAGATCATTTCCCCTCCGTCTCTCAGGAAGGGCTTTAGGGTGCCCTATAGAACTGTAGTTATACAGCTACCTACAATTCTGTACAGTCCCAGAAAGTTCTAGATTAATTCTGGACCAGTTCTAAGAAACTTCTTGATAGTTCTCACATTGCAGAAGCTTCTTAAGTATCTTGAAATATGGCTAATATCCTTAAAATAGATCAATTTCAAAATATCATTGTGCTGACCACAAAAGCAAAGTTTACAGGGAATAATACGTTTTTCTTATTCATTTTAGGGTACACCATCAGGAAAACACACTTACAACTGGACAAAAATTTTGTGAAATGTTACATGGTGTAATCAATGTGATTGTTGGTGTATTAAAACAACTCAAGGCTGTAACGTCGTACCTGTACTCATGAAGTCATTCCATATCCCCACAATAATATTAAGTGACCTTGGTATAGAAAGACGCTATAATAATTCAGCTAATTACTAATATTAGTATTATGTCCCAGTTTAATTAAGAAGGATGTCATCAGCAGGGCTCTCTCAGTTTTTGAATGCTCAATTGTCATCAGCCCGTCAAGCTTGGTTCCAATGATGTCTCTGCATGAGTAACATGTCCAATTTATTTATGTTATTTTATTTTTCCCCATAACAGAGCCCCAGAGCTGTAGTATCAAATGCCCAAACATGCCGTGCTGAACCTTTCGTTGCAGTGATATTTGATCCTGGAGGTCCGCTCTAAACTAGTCGCTGTTCATGATTACAGCAAAAAGAAGGCCAATGCACAACCTGGCCCTTTTTCAAGCTCTGTCCACGCTGGCCACTGTTTTGGATGACTACAGTATGCACGATTATAAGCGTAGCACAGCGTACAAACCCATTCTGATCCGAGTCCTGTACCTTATAAGTCTTCTAGGAACACGTGAAAGACTGAGTTTTTTTAACTCAATTTTTCACAGAGCTGTGAAATAATCTGCATTTTCATGATGCCTTTCGGAGTAATAAATTGGACATAACTGCCCAAAAATTCAGAGTGATGTCATTTGGTTCTGCCATTACTGATAGGAGTTAATGTGTTTTGCCAAGACTTCCATTAGAAGGTACTCATAGCTGACACACTTAAGACAGTGATAAGAGGTGTTCTAGAGGGTCGCGGAGACATTAAACAGACACGGAGCGTGTACCTTTCAGGGACGCATCACCATGTTGTTCATCCTAAATTAAATGCTATTCTATTAGGGGAAAAAACATTTTGTTGGAACTCTTTCACTGTCGCACACATTGGGCAGAGAAAAGTCTGAACAAACCTGTTCAAAGAGAAATAAAGGTAGAAGGTTCTAACAGTTCCTTGCATATACATCAATATCCAGTGGGGGACAAATGTCGGACATCACTGGTGAATTTGCTGATTTGGGTCTTTTGGGTGAACAGCAGGACAATGACCCAAAGCACACCTCAAAGCTCTGCAACAACTACTTGATGACCAAAGAGGATCCTATCCTAAATTCCATCAGGCATTTATAGGAGCGCTTTAAGACAGCAAGCATTCAATAATACCACAAGGTGCTCTGTGGAATATTGTGAAATCGTGCTGGGATAACGTGGATTATCCGATTGTGTACAAACTTGTGGAGTCCATGCCAGAGTACACGCTGTCATTACAGCAATAAGGGGGCAAACCAAATGCTAATATGATTATAATTCTGATTTTTGTTTTCAAATATTCAATTTTCATTCAAATTATGCTGATTTTATGATTTGTATTGAAACATCATATTACATTTGAGGAAAATGTGAAAATGGCATCTTCACTGGTGGTCTCAGATTTTTTGCCTCCACCGTATACAGCTTAATGTTGTCTTCTTTAATTGCTCATATTTTTATTGCAAATATTCATTCGGTTATACGTATATAGACATGTCCGTTAATAAGACAGAATGGATATAAAAATTAGGTACATTTTGTAGGCAGTAACTACAACATTAGATCATGGTTTTCTGGTAAGTAAATACTAGAAGTAAAATTTATTTATGAACTTTATAACAGCAGAAGTTGACCCAAAATCAAAACATCACAACATTTTAACGTCAGAAGGTCATAGACATAACATAACATAAATAAAAATCAGTAAAAAGCCCACAATAAGACACAACAGCTCGATATCTAAAATAACCACGGCCTGCCTTATTCAAACACTAATCCATATAAAAAAGTTTAACCCTGTCTTTAATGCTGTGTGTTGGTGCTTGACAAATGGTCGGCTGTTCCACACACTAGGAACATAAATAGCAAACGCCTGATCCCCTTTAATTCGCCTTCCAATTCTGCGACAACAGTCTTACGGATTGCTTAGATATGCATTATGCTATTAACATTTCATTCATATATACACTTAGCTGTTAATGTTTTGTCTCGCTGGAGGACGAGTGGTAATTTGGGGTTGTTTCTCCTCCTAAGGCCCTGGGAATCTTGATAGGACACACAGCATTCTAATTCTGAATTGGGAGTCGCTGTAGTCATAAGTGCATTTTAATTAGATTTTAGGAGTAATTCTGAGAGGCTAGATGAATACACTCCCTGATCTGTCTCACATTTGTGTGGGGAAATCGCATTTCCCCACACAACTGTGACACCCCACTGTTTGCACTGTATTTTGTGCCACTTTGTGCTTTTAAGTACACAACAGCCCAAGTCTCACCCCCACCACTTTCTGCATGAGAGGCAAGGTTACAGCTGTACTGTAGTCATGTGGGAATGATTCGTTGTCTGTGCTGGCTTGTAAATCCTTTCTCATTTATCATGAAGGCCCTCCTGGAGACGCAGATGGAGCTCCGAACTTATGTCCCAAATTTCACCTTCAACTTGGGCTTCTCTGGAAAGTTCTTTCACGCTGGTAAGAGTATTGCTGATGGCTTGCGTCGGGTGTGAGAAAAGAAATGTTAATGCATTTTTTTGTTGTGTGTTTCCTCTTTTTCAGGCACTGATGAGGAAGACCTGGGTGATGACCTTCTCCTTTCCTACAGTAAGGAGTTCTGGTGGTTCCCTCACATGTGGAGTCACATGCAGCCCCATCTTTTCCACAATCAGTCTGTGCTGGCTGAACAGATGCTGCTCAATCGCAAGTTTGCAGAGGTGAGGCAGCTGGGGGGGCTGTTACGGGATAGCCTCGTGCTGGGCAATGTGACCTCAAATCAATATCACAATTAGTTTAACATTTTACCTCGGTTATGAGTAAGGAACATTTATTTATTGCCCTCATAGTTCACTGACAAGCTTCAACTCGACTTTTTTTTCTAATGAAAGAGCGCATATTGTTATGATTTTAAAATCCCAAGAGAAGGAAATGTACACCGATGAACTATTTATGGTTTTGTGGTTTAATGTAAAAAACAACCCCAAATCAGAAGACGTTAGGACTGAAATATGTAAATCCCTTCCAGTCTTCCTTTGTGGACCACTGTTTTAAAACATTACAATAATTTTCTCATCGATTTGTTGATGAACTGGAGATCCTCTGCCTACCTTTGCTCCTCAGAAAACTCAACATTTTGTGGTACTGCTTTCCGAAAGTATTCCAGATATTTTGGGTACTTCTATCACGTTGACCAAGTTATAACTTCATGTTAAAAACGGATATTTGGTTTTTTTTCTGTTTCCTGTACAGTATTTTATTTCACTGGTATTTTCCCTGTTTAAGATCTACAGTGTTTAGCCTTACCTCCTGTTCATTTCAAATTGATTTGCTCTAGGTAGTGATGGTTCTGGGCATCACCATATTTAGTTCAAGGGGTTTTCCTTCCTAAGGATATCATTTGGTCCAGTGTGACTCATGTAGGAACATAGGAAATGGTGATTGTCTGGCAGCACTTTGACAATAGTTTGTTTGATCATTTTCATGCTACCTACTGATAAAAGAATTGCTTTACCACAAGAGTTAGTCAGTCACCTGACCAGCCAATTGTTCTCCGTTGGTATTCCTCCAGCAGTTTCAAGTGCATCCAAGAGAATAAACTTGACTTAAATTGTGAGGTCTGTGGGAATTATACACTGAATGCTAAAATCTTTTTTTTTT
>JAJAGP010001570.1:168174-179121 GCA_025084515.1 Ancistrus triradiatus | reverse complement strand
TGAGCAGCATACTCGTTCTTACTCTCATCTGCCATGTGGTTTCTTAAATACAGCTGTGACTTGGCCTGAAATAAGGAATTGTGGAATAAATACAATAAAACTAAAGAACAATGGATAGATCAATACCAAATACAAAACAAGTCAAAATATGTGGATAACTCCACTAATTAGTGATTTTGGCTAGTTCAGGCACACCCACCAATTACACAGGGAATGCAACATGAAGCGATGCCACCGCCATTGACAAATATTAGCAGAACAATCAGTCATACTGAGGAAGTTCAGGGGCATGGCACAGTCATAAGATGTTCAGTTAACTGAACTTCTCCCAAGTTCACAGAATGAGATCACAAAGAACTGAAGTGAGCAATGCAGAAAATCATCCGTACTCAGTTGCAACACCTCCTAATGAGTTCAACACGACCTCTACGCAATGTCAGTAAAACTGTTTGTACAGAACTTTATGGATGTTCACTGTGTCTGAGAAGCCACACACACACACAGATCCAAGTTCACCAAGCAATAAAAGGTATCTGCTTAAGAGGTTTAAAACACACCATCTCCGGAAGCTACAGGAGTGGAAACAAGTTATTATGAGTCATGTTTTACCACCGGTGACAAATGTGGGCTTGGCAGATGTCAGGAGAATCCTACCTAACTGACCTTGGGTGCTATGAGGTTTCAGCATGATAGTGCTGCTGTGTATATAGCTAGATCCTTAATGGAATGGTTTGACATTTGGTGTAGAAGAACTTAGCTGGGCTGACGAGAGCGCCAATGATTACCAAATCCAACACCAATGAAAACGTCAACTGCCAGGTAGGGCTCATCAGCCAACATCAACACCTGACCTTACAAACGCTCTTTGGGCTGAATGGAAAGGACTCCCTGCAGTCATTTTCCAATTTCCATCTATCCAAAGGAGTGCAGGCTGTTATAGCAGCAAAGTAAGACCAACTTCATACTAATGCCCATGGCCTTGTGGGCATGTGTGAATGTGACGGTTTGGTGTCCGCATACTTTTGGACATGCAGTTTAAAGGCTTGGGGCAGTCTACATGATGGGAACAATAAAGTTTTGTATCAGTTGCAACCAGTTTATCAACAGCAAACAACAGCAAAATGTGTATATGTGTGGGAGTTGTTTATATGACATTGTGGGGACCAAATGCCCCCATGACAATAGCAAGCTCTGACATTTTTCACCCTGTGGAAACATGTTGCTGGTACCCACGAGGAAAACATTTTTTGTTTTGTTTTATTAACAAAAAGTGTATCTTTCTTTTGAAAAGAGAGTCAAGAGAGTCAAAAGATTTGCTTTAGGTTACTGAAGTTCAGTGTAGGTGTGGCATGAATTAGCTACAGTAATCATTATGTCAGTGGAAATGATAGAGAGACAAACTTGTGTGTGGGTGTGTAACTTGTCTTCCTATATTTGTGAGGAAGGACATAATGAAAGTACATCCTCACAATGAAAGGAAAACCTGGCAATTTTTCCGGTCCTCACTCTTTTAATAGCGTTCTTACAAAAGCTGCAACTTTTATTCGAAAAACCAAGAGCCAAAAGTTTGACTTTAGATTAGTTAGGTGTAGCAATAATTAGCTAAAGTAACCATTATGCCGATGGAAAGTCCTCACGTGTGTGACCAACTGACAACTGCTTGTTTCTTACCTTCTCCACCTCTGACTTTGTAGCATTGATGTCATTGTCTAATCTTTCAAAGAGCACCTGGGACTTCTCGGCTTCTCTGCACTCTCGCTCAAACTTCTTCTTGCTCTGAAAAGATTCAGCCAGATAGAAAACACACACACACAGGTGGAAAACATGAGCCACAGGCAACAGAACATGCCAAATGATCTGGATCTATAGTCAGCATCCTATTATCCACGGACTGAACACATCCCTCTTATCTTGTAGCGACGACAAAACAGACCGCAATGGAGCCAAATTCAGCTTTATCAATACACAACCAGTAAGGCAAAAGGAAAAGTGCTCAAGACATTTCTTCATTGGCTTGTGCCAGAACATCTGGGTTTCATCTGGTGACAGTGCAACAGAAGAATACCTAAGGTATTACAACACGGCCACTCTGGATGCGAGATTCAGCTGTTGCTGGCGAGCGCCTGCGCTAGCCATAAAGCTGCAAAAACAATCGGCTCACACTGACTGCTGCATTCTGTACACTGTGTCCTGTGGCTGGAGGACAGGAAGGGAGTGTGCGTGTGTGCGTGTGTGTAGGTGGAGAGGGGTGAAGTATCAGATATGAACTTGTGCCAACCATCAGCCACCATTCCCTTTCGCCTTACTTTCCTGGTCTCCCTCTTACTCACTTTGAGTCTGAGGGAGACCAGGTCACAGCTGGAGGACAGTCTGAAGAGGACATACACAGGGAAGGACAGCACTGTGCAAAAGTCTTAGGCCACCGTTAGGTTTGTTGTTTTAGCAATGGTATAATGACCATATATAACATATTAGCCTTTTCACCCTGTTCACCTTCCAGAAAAGTGGCTTTACTGCCCTTCCAAAGAAACCATACCTGCTCAAAGTTCTTCGAACTGGGACAACTTGGCATCCCGATGAAGCTGCCAGATGCTGCTATTGATCAAGCGCAAGGGTTTCCAGTATTTTAACACTGCATATACATGTTCTGTATTTTCTGGTTGTATTCTAACAAATAGACTGGGAAATAATTATATACTGTAGACACAGGGATGTAGACGAGACAGACACTCACGTTGTCCATTTGTTTCCAGCACTGCTCCAAATACTGTTGGGCTTTCCTTCCCTCCTGAAGGTGCTGTAGAACACAGGTGTTACACAACACAACTGTTAAACCAGAGTAAACAGAAATAAAGAGCAAAAATATTGCTAAACATTTTTATTTGTGACAGTTACAGATGCACCAATACAACCATCATAAGCTGAATACACCATGAGCATGCCTTGGACATTTTGCACATTTGGTTGCAGAGAGCAGACTTAAGTGTGAGAACAGCAGGTGCAGATCTGTATCGGATATCGAGCTTTGGGGCCAGTGCTATTTTGAAAATGGAAAAATGGCTAAGTACTTAGCGTGGCTGTATGTGGGCAGCAAGAGAACAACAGGTAGTGCCCTGAGTAACAAAAGGTAGAGTACAGGGTTCAACTCTTGTCTTAGGCTATTGTGTGTGTAAAGTTTTCCACGTGTGGGTTTCAGATACACTGGTATCTATTAACCACCTATAAAATGGCAGAAGATCGATTGAATTACCATGAAATTAAGGTGTCAGAGTGAATGAGTGAGTAATTGGTGCCCTGTAATGAACTGGCACTCCATCCATGCCTTATTACTGCACTGTGCCAAGCATCTGAGATTCGGACTCTGGAACCACTACAAGACTGACCTAAATAAAGTGGTTAATGATGGAAGGAATGAAAAGTCAACAGAAAAGAAAGGAGTCACAAAATCTAATGAAAATAAAGAGGGAACAAAAAGGAAAAACAGGGAAACAAATGTAGGAAAAGGAATGAAAAAGTATCAGGGAAAAAGGTAAGGGAGGGGAAACAGGAAAAAGAAAGGAAAAGAGGGAAAAAAATGAAAAAGTAGAAGAGGGAAAACAAGGAAAAAGAGGGGAAATGGGAAAAGGAAAGAAGGAGAGGAACATGGAAAAGTGAAATGGCAAAACAGTCAAAGGAAAGGAAAAGGAACAGGAAAAGGAAAGGAAAAGAGGAACAGGAAAACCAAAAGAAAATGAATGAAAACAGGAAAAGAGGAACAGAGAAAAACTGAAATGAAGGGAAACAAGAAAAAAGGACCAGAGAAAAGTGAAATGAGGGGAAGCAGGGAAAGGAAAGTAAAGTAGAAACAGGAAAACTGAAGGGAAATGACGGGGGACGTGAAAATGAATGGAAAAGAAAAACAGGAACAAGAAAGAGAACAGAGTAAAATGAGAAAGAAAGCAAAATGAGGCAACAGGAAAAGGAAGAGCGCAGATTAACAGGGGGAAAAAGGAAACCAGTTCCGATGACTCAATCTGAAGCTTATTTTGGGAAGGTAGAGACGATAAAAACCAAATCTCTACACACATCTAGCATCCAATGACATATACGGCTGTAGTGCTAACCAATGAATCAAACTGTTGCAGTAGTATTAGAGTAACCCTACAAAGATTAACTTACTGGTCACTTTGCTGTACAAGTTACCAAACCTGCTGCAGGGCAAATGCCCAGTGTTTAATAGTCTGTAAAATAGAGTCCTCACATGTTTCCTCTCTGCCTTCAAGTCCTGCGAGTATCTCATCAGCTCGCCATACACCCTGTGGCCCATCTCCTCGAAAGCAAAGCCACCTCTCCTCTGACCTGCGTATGGTCGTTGACGTGGGCTCGGGGTGGTCAAGTATTGAGTTGAGAAACGAAAAGGCCATGACGTAAACCTGGAAAGGGTTTTTTTGTGAAAACACTCAGGGTCGCTCAGGTCAATGTCAAACTGCAAATACGAAACAGAATAATACAATGACAGGACAGCAGGGGGTGCTGTAGCCACGAAAGGGGCCGACATTTATTAATAAAAGGTAATTTTAAAATTTCCGCAGACCTTCTCTACAAAGTAGCGTTGGGTTGATGCTTCATCAAGATGAAAAAGTCCGGTCTACGAACAATCAGGGGAGGCGTCTCCATTTCACTGACGTCGAAACGGAATCCGCCTTAGTGACAAATGACATGCTCATTATAAAGTGGCCCAAGTCCAGTTGTTTAGGCTGATATGCCGCAAAGCTATTAGGCACACTGATTGCAGCAAACGAGGACACTCAATTAATGTGTACACAAATAATCAGAGCAAATTGTTGTAAAACTCCATCAGGACAAAGAACGCACTCTAGCTGGAGACGGGTTTCAATGCTGACTAAGACCTGCGCAGGACAAGAACGATGGCCGTCGGCTGCTCAAACTTTATTAAATTGGAACCACCGGCCTACACAACCTCACAGGGGGCAGGTGCATATACAGGGAGGGAGGTCCTTACCCTTGTGCTGCTGACGCGTGGCTGTTGAAGAATGCAGCCACAATAAGTTAATATCAAAATCGAAATCTTCCATCTGAAAGGGCTGCACAACGCCTACCCCTACACAGAGAGAATGGTCCGAGGGACAGGGGATTGTTCTCCATGGTTAATGATCTGGCAACATCTAATGAATATGTTCATTATAAAAGTTAAACAGGGGAGTGGCTGTTGTAGGAGTGCCAGGTGTGTGGCCATCTTGATGACTCCCATTAACAGTCCGGCGTGCTGCTGTGCATCACTGAAGCTTTCCCACTGTACACAAAAAACGTAATAGGCCAAGACTACCAGCAAAGCTACACACAAGACTAATATGTTGGTGGTATATAAGCAGAAAAGTCGTGAACGAGGGAAGTAGAAAAAAACGGAGCTCATGGGTGTTAAACAGTGGTGTGGAATAACCGTTGGGTAACCTACATAAAGTTAAGGAAAAAACAAAGGAAGAAAAAGAAAAAGCCCGGGGCCAGACAAAAAAGGTGGCACCTCATGTTAAGTGGGTTGTGTGGGTGAACAATCAGGGGCTGGTAGATGCCTATTGCTTTGCACAAAGGTAATGATCGGAAGCTAGCAAATACCTGCGAGGTGTTGAGAATGACAAACAGTGAATGTGTCCTGTCACGTACGCAGGATTTTAACGATGGAGAGGGAATCTTAGGACTGGTGTGCGAAAGGCCAAGTGGAAGTGTGAAGAAAGTATGCGGTAATTATGCAGGGTGGGTATCGAATAGTACCAGAAATCATTGATGTGGGTCTACCGAGCAGTGGCAAAATTCACAGTCTATAGAAGAACAGTAACAGCGGGGCAAAGATGATGAAACGTGCCGGTGAAAAGTGAAAGTCCAACAAGTTTTGAGAAGGCGTTGTGAATAAAAAATTGACTGGTGCTGAAGGCAAAGTACGTTTGCCGGCAAAAGAATAGCTGTCTAGTACGTAACAATGATGCAGGTCGATAAAAGATCAGCAACCGAATAATTTTTGAAAGGACCATGCTGCAATGAATGATGCATGGGAACCATAAACATCGGAGCATAGTACGTCTCTTAAGAGCCGGGTTGGTTTCACAAAGGTTGCTGCTTGGTTAGAAATAGCAAAAAGGACAGAAACAAAAAACTGGACTTTAATGACGCGTTAAGAGAAGGCCGAGTCAGAATGGATTCTTGTTTCTTCTGCCTGAAATTGAATGACAAAAAAAATTCTGGAAGGCATCGTGTTCATCCAAGACCGGTCTGGAGGCTTTCAAAGAAGACTGTATAGCAAGGTGTAAAATGTTCAGGGCTGGAGGATAATTACTAATTACTGTGATTCTGGGGGAGGTACAAAAGATAACAAATGGTTCGTGGGCTATGGTTGAGGGGTGACAGTGAATTTGAACTAACAAATGCCTGCATTGAGCTGCTGTGACAAACAGGTGTTTGTCTAGATTTGCTCATATCGTAAATGAACAAGAACAACAACATTCCTAGTCCATTTACAAATGTGCAAGATAAAGCTCAATGTCTCGTAAAAAAAAAGCTACAGGCCTGCAAATGTGACTGGGGATTAGGCAAGATGAACATTCAGTAGGCAGTCACACATCTGGACAAATAGGAACCTGCAAAACGCCCGAAGAACAACGAAGGCCCCCCCAATGTGAATAGTCCTTTAATCTGGGAGACCGGACTTTCTGGAATAACGAGTCAGACGTTCAGGATAAAAGTGGCTGAACATTGATGCCGTCTACATCCAGAAACTTGTCTAGTCTATGCCAAATTGAACTGCAGCCTGTTATTCTTGCTTGTAGTGGTATTACACGCCATCTTGTACATTTTGTCTGATGAGCTTATTTTTATTATTGTGCTTCAAAACCAATTTTCAACCATTATTCTGAGAATGACCGTACTTCTTGTTTAAAGAACCAAAGTCCTTTTCCACCAATGAGGTACCAGTGCTTGCTTAGTCAGCTGTATCCTTTAGGCACTTTCACACCGGAGGAACTTTTTCATAGTTCTTAGAACTGTGCCTCCTTTGATGCGTGTTCACACCGGTACTGGAGATGAACGTAGTTCTTAGAATCCTGCGTATAGGGACATCTTTACCTCCTACTTCGAGGTACGTGCTTGTCTCCGTGCATAGGAACCCTGAGTGATGTACATTTGCAGTGATTTATTTTGTAGTTCCTCCCAAATTGGTCCCTAGAAATCTCTGGCACGAAAGCACCTATTAGCAAGGTGCCAGTGCTCATTTAGAGAAACATTCCACCGACAATGTGCCAGTACATGTTCTAAGAACCATGGCCCTTTGCCACCAACACGGCGGAGGTGCCCATTTACATTTACAGCATTCAGCAGACGCCCTTATCCAGACTTACAATTGATATAACCTTACAAGCCAGGTAATTGTGGGTTAAGGGCCTTGCTCAAGGACCCAACAGTGATAGCTTAGCAGAGGTGGGATTTGAACCCTGGACCTTCTGATCCATAGTCCAGTACCTTAACCGCTAGGAGGTTCCCATTTAGAGAACCATATGCCTTTTTCACCGACAAAGTATCGGTACTCATTTAAAAACCTTTCCAACAACAAAGCACCAGTGCATGTTCTAAGAACAATGGACCATTTCCACCAACAACATGCTAGGGCTCTTTTAGAGGAACATGGTCTGTTCTCACTAATAAGATTCCAGGGCTCTTGCTGTGAAAATTATGGTCTTTTTTTTTTTAACCTACAACATTCTACTCCGAATTCAGAGAACCATAGTCAATTCCTGCTAACCAGGTGCCAGTGTCCATTTAGAAAACCTCTCTCTATTTCATAGACAAGGTGCCAGGTATCATTCAGAAAACAAGATTCCTTTTTCACTGACAAGGTGCCAGAGCCCATTAGGGAGCAATAGCCCTTTGTCACTAAACAGATGCCTATGCTTCTCCACCGACAAGATGTGATCTTTCCTGACAAAACCATAGTCCTTTTCATTTAAATGGGTGCCAGTACTCGTTCAGAGAACACAGCCCTTTTTAAGGGCAGTGCTGGTTCCACTGCTGGTGATGTTTCCATTTGTACTTACTATACTAGGGCTGTCACAATTATTGCACAGTTGTCTAATTGCAATTAATGGAAATTATCGCAATTATGTAGGACCACAGAATTTGAATAGGGTATACTGGTGGAGGTAACTAAGTTTGAATAAATGAAGGCACTAATGCATGCATTGAGATATAATGAACTTGTAACTTCTTTGAACTTCTAACTTCTTTGAACTTCTAACTTGGTGCTGAACCGTGTAGAGGGCAGCGCAAAGTAAATTTGGTGTATTTGTTAGCTGTGTAGCCAATTCTAGATTTTTGGCCTGTATGCTAGCAGAATGAGTTTTATTGCTGATTTTTTCATGCTTTGCATTTTTATTTTTGTATATTTGTAAGCATTTGTTGAGTTTTTGAGTTTTTGCGTGCATGCACACGCAGTCCATTATTTTGACAGTAATCAGTATTAGCTGCTAATCAAACATGGCTAGTAATGGCTGTTCAGTCCCTTTAGGCTTGTACTTCATTAGTTGCATTCAACAAACAGACAATTAAATTGTTAATCACAATTATTTATATAGCAACTAATCTTCAGCTACATTAGCAGTGTAGCACCTATTAGTTTGGTCCTAAAGACTTATTTCTTCTTTCGATCATGGTTCAGTACATAATTTAAGTATTTTTCCATCAATCTTAAATGAGCCCTACATTTCCCTTGAAAGGTACTGGTATAAAATGTTTAGTCAGTATTAACCTTATAACTCCAAACAAATAACAGTTAAACAGATGCTATCTCCTATAATCACTAATTCATGGTTGCAATACTTACAAATACAACTTTGCCATTTTCCTTAAGGATAATCTTCAAACCACTTCACACCTTTCTAGTAATGATGCCTATGAATATAACCTCAGTCCCTCATAGTTGTTGTGAAAAGTACTTCCAGGTTCTGCAAAATGTCTGTGCTGGAACTGCACCAATTTTCCAGGTGTACCATAAAGCAGTTTCCTTGTGGAAAGTGTGGAATGTTTCTGATAAGGCACCTTGCAGCTGGAAAAAAGCTTGTCAGACAATTAACCCCACTCCACACCCAGTGCCGGAGGATGATCCCCTGGCTGACCTCCACTCACATTTACGTAGAGAGCACCAGGGACTGAAGAACTCGGCAGCCCAAAAAGATAGATTTTAAGATTTACCATGATTAGCACATCATATATTTGGATTCAATTTTGCAATCTGTCTTGTTTTATAGTCTTATTATGATGAACAATGGTCTGCTTAATCACATTCTGGGACTCATTGGTCTCTGAGGACCCCTGATCATCAAGAGATGCCACTAAAGGCATGCGAATACATTGGAAATGTCCTAAAATATGAATTACTGAATTGTCACCGCTACACTGAAACACACCATGGTATTGTACATGGTACTAAAGTAGAAAGTCATACACACAAACAAGTAACTTGCACAAAGTCTCGATAACCACAGACTGACTTAGAACGGTCTATAGTCCAAACGTGAGCTTACGAGTTCAACCGGTAAGGTAGCGAGTTTGAGTGAATGATGGACCTCTGCTCTTTAACTCTCGCCTCTCCTCGTGGATCCACAGCATTGTTCGGCTTTATTTATTGTGCAACAAAGCAATAAATGCTATGTCAGTACATAAATAAGCAATTAACACCAGAATGTATAATAATTATTATGGAAAATACAGGAGTTCAGTACAGTACTTTGCCATTTTGACTATGTTTATGGCGGCTAGGTCTGGAGAAAAAAGGCAGATTTGTATTTCCTATTACAATTTCTTATAATTTTTAAGACCTTGGCTGTTAAAGCAAACAGATGTCAACTGGATGGACGGTAAATGGCGCTTACCTGTGCTTACAACATACATTAAGGCTTACAGAAGTTGCTCTGCTATGTAGTTGTTAGGCTGATTATATGACTTGCAATAAAACATGGCATTAAATTTGAGAAAAAAAGCTAAACACTAGCATTTTCTAGTGTCCTCAGACTTTTGACCTCCACTGTAGGTGTGCTCTAAATGTGTGTCCGCCAGAGTAGTGTGTGTAGTGGAATGTGTGGGGACCAATAGGATCAGGACAAAAATGTACCAAAGGAAGCAAGCTTCTAGTCAGTACTGTATTTTTAGCAGAACTGACCTGGGCTCATCATCTTTGGAGCGCTTGGGGCAGTACTTCTTCACCAGGCTCCTGTTGGACAATAAACACAAGATATTTAGAGTAAACACATGCACACACAAAAACACCGCATTGTTGCACATCAAAACCCTTTTCCCATCACACCACGCAGAAGTATAAAAGAAGTCAGACTAAACAGGCTGTGGATTTAACACATCAGAGAACTAAAGTAGGTCAAAGAATTGAGAGAAACCCAACACTATGCTAATGTCACCAGCTATGTACCAGCTCTTCCTGAAAATGAGATATTTGAGATATTTACTCAGTGAGGAAGAGAGAGGTGGATTCCTAATAATCGGGAACCCTTGAGAGAAGTATCAATGTCGTGTTTTGGCATGTTCCTCTCCTGGGGCCATATGAGGAGTGAGGGTGGGGGAGTGGATTGTGTGAGGGGAGATTAAATGAGTTGCCCTCCCACACCCAGATGCCCACTGAGCCGGGCTAATGATGCGCACCACTTCCCTTACACATCGTTCCTCTAATTCACTCGTATAAGCTGATCAGACGTCACAGGGGAACTCTGGTATCTGAGCAGAACAGCATCTCTTCCTCATTACAAATCACAACCATTGTGTAAGTGCTGAAAAATTTATCATTTACATTTTCACATTTAGCCAGTTAGCAGACGGCCTCAGCCAGAGTGACTTATATAACTGATATAATCTTACAATCCAAGATAGTGTGTTAAGGGCCTTGCTCCCTTGAGCCAA